>CM056604.1:8070090-8155090 GCA_029721355.1 Tegillarca granosa
AAAATATTTTGAAACAGTTATAGTCATAAAATAGACTTTTATTTTCAACCCAGGTGTTTTTCAATTAAGTACACTCAAACAACAGACATCATTGGCCTGGCCTTGTCTCAAAATCTGCAAAACAGCACAGTGCTTAAATTAATCTCATTTTCTTTTTTTTTTCTTTTTTTCTTTTTTTTTTTTTTTTTTAAATTAACTCTTTATAAACTTAAACATCATGATAATTGTTATCTGTATAAATTGTTTTCAATGCTAATTAATATTTATAATGATATGAACTGCACCGAGGAACCCCTTGTTTGTCTTTGAACTTTTTAATAAAGATAATTAAAGTTATAAATTAGTGTCTTTGTATGTATACACAATAATGTACTGTGTTACCTTTACTTGGCCTAGTCTGGTGAATAATAATTCATATTCAAAAGCATGGTGAATAATAATTCATATTCAAAAGCATGCATATCTATCTATATATATATATATATATATATTAAATTAAACAAAGTTTATAATATAAATTCAATTTTAATTACCAAAAAAAGTTACTGTAAGTAATTTAATCTAAAAACTAAACTCATTTTCAAAACACATATACAAGTCGGTTCGTTCATATTTGATATATCCACGCGCCAGTGACACAACAGTCAGAGCTTCAACATGAAAAAGGGATTGAAACAAGGTGGAAGATTGAACCAATCAAAACCCTTCTATTGACTAATCAAAACACCACATTGACGATGGGTTGGCCTATCGTGTGTGTCGATAGGTTAGGTTTGTATGCATCCCGCTAATTTTGAAAATATTTACTATACACAATTTTAGCCACAGCTTTTGTTTGACCCTTGACCTTTAGAGGTCAAATAAAATTTTTAAAAGTCAGAGTCAAAACTATATAAGAACTACCGCATTTTTCAAGGGTTCAAAAACATAGTCTGAAGAACCTTTTAAAGTCTAAAGAAAACCCTTCTATTACAGTGTTGATAAAACATTCCAAGCTGGAAGACAAGTCAGCAATTGTTCCTCCAATAAGAACATGTAATCTTTCTTGGGTACTTTTGAGGAATAACCTTGCAGTTTGAGATCAAAACAGTGAATACTAACAGAAGTTATAATTACTGCAGTGCATTATGACAGTTTTATAATCAGGACATTTTTAAAAACAACTTATTGAACATACCAGCAGAAAACATAAATCTGCCTGATGGTTTCCATAAAATGGAGGCATCTACAGCTAAGTGTTACACTTAAAAAGATATGTATACGTTTCAAAAGCCAAAAGACAGAGTAACTTTGCCAAAAACCTGCCAAATACCAAACTATTTAAACCAGTAAATTGTTTACATCTTCCCTTTGTTCCTTACTAACATTCCTAAAAAAAAATTTCAGACAAAAGTTTGAAGATTACCAACTGCACAAAAATGTTTTATAGCAATGTTTAACACTAAATGTATGTATCTGATGACATTTGCATGTTTACTTTTAACTGGTGTATATCAAGCAGATGTAAATGTTTAGAAATTTTGAGGTATTATAATCTCATGTAGTTTTTGATCAATACTTCTGGTCTAATTATGTATACAGCACCTTTCCAACCTAAATCTGAGTCTCTCTAAGACAGGGATCTAGTTAATCCAACTAATTAGAGCCCAAGATCAATGGCAAGCTACTTTCAGACAATATGCCGTCGACATATTGTTTGAAAAGTAGCTTGCCATCAATCCCGGGCTGTAATTAGTTGGAGTAGGTTAGAGTTTGAGTGGAGGTTTCCTTGGTGATTGATGTTAGAGTAGAGGTTGCCTAGGTCACTAGGGCTAGAGTGGAGGTTGCCTTGGTTACTGAAGGTAGAATGGAGGTTGCCTTGGTCACTGGGGCTAGAATGGAGGTTGCCTTGGTGACTGAGGTTAGAGTGGAAGTTGCCTTGGTGACTGAGGTTAGAGTGGAAGTTGCCTTGGTGACTAAGGTTAGAGTGGAAGTTGTCTTGGTGACTGAGGTTAAAGTGGAAGTTGCCTTGGTGACTGAGTAGTCTCAACTGTTGGCTTTAGAATCACAATGCCTTTCTAATACCTAGGTTTTATTTCCACTCAAACAGTTCCTAGTGTGAAAAAGTTTATCAGTTTGCTAGCCAAGAGTTCATGGTTTTTTCGCTGCAACTTTGGTTTTCTTAACAATCCAATAATTTAAATGACCACTTGATATTAATGGAAGAAATTTGACATGGACTTGAAAAACCATTACTCCACAACTACTAACATCAGCGTGTAACTTAATACCAGACAGACAATTCCCAACAGTACAATATTCTACTCATCACAAATAATACACCAAATCATCTTTGACAAATCTATTAATAATTCAAATGTAATCATTGTAACAGTAGACTTTATATCAAATATGTGTGTGAGAAAAAAGGCAAGCAGTTAATTGCTCTCTCTCTCTCTCTCTCTCTCTCTCTCTCTCTCTCTCTCTCTCTCTCTCTCAGAATCAAACCCTGGTCCTCTCGAGTTAGGAGTCCATCACCTAACCTATATAAGACAAGTTAATGCAAGAAACTTTTACTTTAAACAGCAATTTTTTGGAAACTTGCAGCTACTGTTCTGAAACCAAAGTGAAAATGCAAGTGGGATTAAAATCTAGAAGCTGTGATCTGTTAACATGTGCTTTAGAATAAGACCACTCAGCCACCAAAACCTCTAACCCCTCCCCCTTAAATAGAAGACAGTGAAGTTCAAAAGGCTGGTTTTAACACAAGGGTGCTCAAAACTAAAGAAATTTTATAAAAGTTTACAGTTTATAGGTATTTATGACCTTCAGTCAATACAAATGACAATTTATAAAATTTTACATGTACCCGGTATATATATACATATATGCATGTATATATATACATATAGTATATATATATATATATATATATATATATATATATATATATATATATATATATATATATGACCTTCATTCCAGAGTTTAGAAAACAGATGTTTATAAGAAACATATAAGACAAAAGTAAATAAGAGAATTGAATTTTCTTGTTTTATATAGATTAAAGTTGTTTTTAACAGCCCAAATAAACAAACACCTTTTTTAACTGGCACACAAGGTATAACTTTTTATGTATATCTAATAATCTATGTTAAATAATGCCGCTGGCTAGCGGGCAGGTATGGTTTTAAATGTTCTTACTTCTTTAATAGGAAGGATTTTGTGGTTTTTTGGTATAAACAGATTTTGTTCATGTGTTTGTAGGTAAATGTCACTGTGGAAGAAAAACAGGTGTTTGTGTGTGTATAGAGTTAGCCACCGATTGATTGTGGGTTATAGTTACTGGGTTATTATTCATATATATATATATATACATATATAACTTTGCTCCAGGACTTTAGATCCTTCTTCTATGTATTTTTAAACTCAGTGAACTTACTGTTGTTTTAATTATGTGGTGAACTATTTCTGCCTCAAGATCACTTACGGATTCATATCTCTCTCTCTCTCTCTCTCTCTCTCTCTCCTCTCTCTCTCTCTCCTCTCTCTCTCTCTCTCTCTTACATTGCAATAGTTGAAATAGCTACAATGTAGGAGGCTGAGGGTTCTCAAGCACCTGACCTCTAACTGCCTAGATTTATATTCCAAAAGGACAGAACCTAGATTAATACAGTTAGTAAGCTTTTCAGTTTGTTTGCAAAAGGTTAATGGTTTTTGTGGAGACAATCAAGTTTCCTCTACCTGACCTATCAAACAACACCACTTTTATATTAACACCACCTGTTTATTAAGTCTATTGTTCAAAGATGCATTTGCTTTATGTTTCAACCAAAAAGAACCTCTATAAAAACTTAACCTGTCCATATTTCTTATGGTTTTTATATACAAGTTATATACAAGTTCTATGTATTAATGACAATGGCTCCTTACACTTCTGATCAGGGTTCAGGATACCAAGACATCTAAGCTCACTGTTTTAAAACCAGAACAAAGCAAGCAAGCAAGCCAGCCAAACTTAAGGCATTTCTCTTAAAGAAGTGGCACTGTTATTTTCGGATTTAGTTTGGTGAAACCATTAAATCATATTTTTGACATAAAAAATTAAACTACAAAGCGAGTTTAAGCAGCTGTTTATTTACAATCTGTTTTTCTCCTCTGTTTCATAACTTGAAAATGTGGAAAGGGGCAACACAAGTCTTTGTATTATTTTTAGAAACATGTTTATTTTGTTGGAGCATGATACACTGAACAGTGAAATAGGAATACTGTCTTGGTATTGATTATATAATTCAAAACTTCAAGTTGCTGGCAAACATATAACCATTTGTACAAACATTCATGGAACATATACTCTATAGAATTTACAATACATAAATCAGAAAAACAACTGTTTTAGAACTTTTTCAGCTACCTTCTACAGTTAATGAGGCCTTTTTTTTAACTACAAAAGTTCTTATACTGTGTAGTCAAATTCTCATACGTGTAACTCAAAGTGGAAGGATTGGATTGAATTGGACTGGACTGAACCAGAATTGGATTGGATTAAACTACTAGTGTTTTACGCCCCAGCAAGATTCTTTCATTTTCAGTGAGGCAGTCAGTTCTGGCATGGTGTTGGAAACCGGAGTGCCCAGGAAAAACTACAACTTTTACAAATTGATACTTTGAATCTGCCCAAGTGGGATTCGAACTTAAACCTGTGACAGTACAAGGGCTTTTGCTCCTTTACTTCAAGTTACAAAGTAGTTCCAATTCTCTTGGTGTCATTCATTAAACTTTCTTCAAGTCACTTTTTTTCTCTATGACTGACCTTAGAGATATTTCATCCTTACTGGTGAATTGCTGTGTTTCATACTCCAGCCTTTTAGACTACTTGGCTACAAGGGCCCAGAAAATGATTAAGGTATTTTTGCTAACTCGTAACCCAAAAACCATTAGGTAACATGACCTTTATACTCTTCCATTCTGTTCTATCCAACAATCCACCCCCACTCATCTACAAGGATGTAAACAACCTCAGCATAGAAATATTGAGGTGAACTTGCCATATTTAAATTTTCATTACAATACAGATCACACACATATAGGTTTATAACCTTATAAAGTTTAAGTTATTGGGTTCAATGGTTTTTAGTCATAGTTTTTCCTTTTTTCCAATTCATTTATTCAAGAAAAAAACTTATTTAAGTTAAAGAGTGTATATTTATTCTTCATGCTTGACAATCAGGTGTAATTCATTAAGCTATAATCACAATAGATAGTGTTTGTGACAACTCATCTGTTCAATGTATATTCTTAAATAACATTATTTTGTCTCTTTGTACTTTTCAGAAGGGAAATCCTTTATGAGATGTTGACATATACCTGAAAATATCAGGTAGAAATTTAGAAACCATGATACCTTTACAGGCTAAAATGTTATACAGTGAAAGCTTTATTCTCTGTCATTGCTGAATTAATTTGAAACTAGACCCAAAGGAGGAGTTCCAACGGGGAGGTGTACCAAGGGTTTATCTGATGGTGCATGATGGCTGTACTCACTGCATATATACCCTTTTGATGTGTTTCAAAAAGAGGCTATGTGATGTTGTGAGACCACACTAGAACCATTTCATACTCTTCCAAAAAAACTACATCTCAAGGATGTGTAGCAAAAAAGGGTAAATGTGATACTGTTTGCCCATAAATCACAGTATTTGGCCATGCATGTACATCCATACTTGTTACATTTTTTCTCTGTCCAATGGAGCTAAAACACGATGTTAATGAGGTTCACCAATATATTCTCATTTCATTTATCAAATCAGAATTTCGAAAATTCTTGATTTTAAAATATCGATATTGTACCAAAATGTTTAACAATATGAGGTTAATCAACAGTTCCAGTTAAACAATGTACAAAACAGCACTAAATGACCCTTGTATGTCCAATCCAAAGTCTTTGTTTATTGTGCCCAGAAACTAACTAGAAAAAAATAATAACACCCAAAATCATGATCACATATAATATACCTAACTATGGTTAATCAACTGGTTGAGTGGTCCACATTTATTTATGATAAGTCATTTTGAACGAGTTTACTTTAAGTTTAATCTTTAATATGGATTAACCGAGACCAAGTTCATGACTATGTAACTGTGGTTTAATTGTTTCTGATCCTGGATTCTTGCTAATCTGGTTTGATCCTAACCAGTGTAATATGAACCATATGTACTGCCAACATAGAATAAAATCATTCAAAAGGACCAAAGAATTGCAGTCTAATGTCTTATGTCTATAGTGATTAGAAAAAGAACTTTTCAATTTATGACTCAAAACACTTCATGTCAGCAGTGGTGGTGGTGGTGGCTACAGTGGTGATGTTGTGGCTACAGTTGTGGTAGTCTTGGTGGCAATTTTGGTGGCAGTGTTGGTTGTGGTTTCAATCATTGCAGGGATTTTTCTGGCCACTCACAGGGTCCGGTAAAGGGACCCATTCCCAATGCCAAAAAGCATACATTTTTCCCAATTTTGTAGGTAAAAATTCCCAAATGATCCTGCTTCGAGAAACTTAAAAAAAAGTAAAAAAAAACAAAAAAAAAAAAAAAAAACTCTATATTTTGGTGTAGCTTGTATATCTTTATAATAACCTGTATTTATGCACGTTTTGATTTATACTCAATGAGGATCTGATAGAATGGGAGCAACTCATGAAACAACTTTCTCAGAGGTGTGTATTGAAGCCAGTCTATGAAGATATTGTGTTAATGTCTGAGTGATTTGGTACAAATGAGCGACTACCAGCATGTATCAAAATAGTAAATATTCCAGGCAAAATTTTTGATGTGCTGACAATGTGAAAATTTTTAAAGTTTAATGAAAAATTTTCCCAAAATGTCAATTTTGTCAATCATTTTCCCAATTTCATCCCAAGGTCCCTTTCCCAAAATGGCCAGAAAAATCCCTGCATTGTGGTGGTAGTAACAGTAGCAGCAGCAGTTGTGTTTTACTCCAGAGATAATATTTTTTCACTCATATTGAGATTGTCAATTTAGGACAGCGTACTCAGAAAAAACCCACCAAGCTGTAATATTTTCTCTTGCTAGAATTGGGTTCAAACCTACCCAGCAAAAAGAGCTTTAGACCCCTCAACAAGAGGCCCAATAGGGCCTGTATCGCTCACCAGGCACATCCTTATTTATTATTTGCTTTTTCTTTTTAAATATATTCAATCAGTAAAATGTAAACAAACTCACTAGCAATATCCTTATTTTCTATTATTACAAGCACTATTAATCATAAAATTTCTTTCGATTGGCCATGTACTTTCAGAAGATTTAGGCTAAAATAAACCTTATTTGCATGTTACATAACTATTGCAAAAATGGAAAATTGTACAGAAAAACCCATTACATATGTTTTATCCCCAACATCTAGTTTCTATGTTATAAATTTCAACAAAATCCATACATAAATAAACCCAAAATAGCCATTTTTTTATTTTTGCTATTTATAGTAATGGCAGCCATCTTGGATTTCCAACAGACATGTCGGATAAAATTTTGAATCTATACCACCTAAGGACCTTCCACATTCAATATCCTTTTAATTGGCCATGTACTTTCAGAGAAGAAGATTTTCAAAGATTTTGGCTAAAAATAAACTTTATTTGCATATTGCATAATTATTACACAAACAAAAATCGTACGGAAAAACCCGTTATATATGTTTTATCCCCAACATTCATTTTCTATGTTTCAAATTTCAACAAAATCGGTACATAAATAAACCCAAAATGGCCATTTTTTTATTTTTGCTATTTAAAGTAACGGCAGCCATCTTGAATTTCGGAAAGATATGTCGGATACAATTTGAATCTATACCACACAATTTAAGTCTTCTTTTGCAGCTGTGACCTTGACCTTTCAACATATGACCTTGAACCGTATATCAAAATGATTGTCATGTCAATACCTACAATATTCTAATATACATGCCCATACAAAAAGTTTATAGTTCTCAAGATAATTAGCAATTTAAGTCTTCTTTTGCAGCTGTGACCTTGACCTTTCAAAATATGACCTTGAACCATATGTCAAAATGATTGTCATGTCAATACCTACAATATTCTATTATACATGCCTATACAAAAAGTTAGTAGTTTTCAAGATTATAGGCAAATTAAGTATTCCGTTTGCAGCTATGACCTTGACCTTTCAACATATGAGCTTGAACCATATATCACAATGATCGTCATGTCAATACCTACAATATTCTAATATACATGCCTATACAAAAAGGATAATTAGCAATTTAAGTCTTCTTTTGCAGCTGTGACCTTGACCTTTCAACATATGAACTTGAACCATATATCAAAATGATCGTCATGTCAATACCTACAATATTCTGATATACATGCCTATACAAAAAGGATAATTAGCAATTTAAGTCTTCTTTTGCAGCTGTGACCTTGACCTTTCAACATATGACCTTGTATCATATATCAAAATGATCTTTGTCACAATACCAACAATATTCTAATATACATGCCTATACAAAAAGTCAATTGTTTTCAAGATAATAAGCAATTAAAGTCTTTTTTTGCAGCTGTGACCTTGACCTTTCAACATATGACCTTGAACCATATATCAAAATGGTTGTCATGTCAATACCTACAATATTCTAATATACATGCCTATACAAAAAGTTAATATTTTTCAAGATAATTAGCAATTTAAATCTTTTTTTGCAGTTGTGTCCTTGACCTTTGAAACATATAACCTTGAATCATATATCAAAATGATCGTCATGTCAATACCTACAATATTCTAATATACATGCCTATACAAAAAGTTAAGAGTTTTCAAGATAATTAGCAATTTAAGTCTTTTTTTACAGCTGTGACCTTGACCTTTCAACATATGACCTTGTATCATATATCAAAATGATCTTTGTCACAATACCAATAATATTCTAATATACATGCCTATACAAAAAGTCAATTGTTTTCAAGATAATAAGCAACTTTAAGTCTTTTTTTGCAGCTGTGACCTTGACCTTTCAACATATGACCTTGAACCATATATCAAAATGGTTGTATGTCAATACCTACAATATTCTAATATACATGTCTATACAAAAAGTCAATTGTTTTCAAGATAATTAGCAATTTAAGTCTTCTTTTGCAGCTGTGACCTTGACCTTACAACATATGACCTTGTACCATATAATAAAATGATCCCCATGTCAATACCTACAATATTCTAATATACATGTCTATACAAAAAGTTGATAGTTTTCAAGATAATTAGCAATTTAAGTCTAATTTTGCAGCTGTGACCTTGGCCTTTCAACATATGACCTTGTATCATATATCAAAATGATCTTTGTCACAATACCAACAATATTCTAATATACATGCCTATACAAAAAGTCAATTGTTTTCAAGATAATAAGCAATTAAAGTCTTTTTTTGCAGCTGTGACCTTGACCTTTCAACATATGACCTTGAACCATATATCAAAATGGTTGTCATGTCAATACCTACAATATTCTAATATACATGCCTATACAAAAAGTTGATAGTTTTCAAGATATAGTGACAAAAATATAATTTTAAGCAATTTCCCCGCTTAGTACCTTATAATTTCCCCATTTTGAGCCCCATGGCTACCATTTGTGCAAATCTGAAACTAGATGACCTAAGGATGTTATAAATGAAATAACTAAGGTATATCTCTTGTACATTCAGAGGAGAAGATTTTTAAATTTTTTCACTATTTACCCCTTATGGGGCCCCAAGGGGACATAACTCTTTCATTTTTGCAAATCTGAAAGGGCTTCACCCAGGCATAATGGTTACCAAGTTTCATTAAATTTGGCCCAGTGGTTTCGGAGAAGAAGATTAAAATGTAAAGTTTACGGACGCACGCACGCACGCACGCACGCCGCATCATACCATAAGCTCACGCTAGCTAAAGCTAGGTGAGCTAAAAATGAAAGTCTCATAAACAGACTGGTACCAAAGGTCAACCAGTATACCAGTAATTCTAAAATAATAAATGCCAGTATAATTCAGCTAAGCATTACTGATTACAAAACTTTTTAATCAATTTTAGTGGTTGAAGCACCTGGGCTAAAGCATGGGAGGTATGAGATTATGTCATCCAGACAGTGCACACCGTCACATCCTATTAAAGTCATAAAAAAGCATAAAAGAATATTTTTCTAATCCTTCTTTATATCCTTCTGTCCATCTTTCATATACTCTTAAATCAGATTTTGATCCGTTAAGAATTGATACATGATCAGACAGATTATGGAGTATTTTAGACCACAAATTTTGATCTTTTAAGAATTGATATATAAAGAGAAGGATTATTTCGGAGTTTAGACTCTATCTGTTGTGTCTGTCACAGGGATTTCGTACCTGTCCTGTCACTGCGCTGACATCAGACAGTTTTAGATCCTGTTGACTACCAGTACATTTCTATTATAACAAGACCTACAATCTAATATCACTGCTTCCACAGGGAGTGCTCATGTTTGACTTTTTGTATGTAAAGGAAATACTTTAACCCCTTGTATTAAGTTCACTGACAACCCACAACTCATTTATTTTCTTACCTGTTATTTGAGTAAAATCTTAATACCTACATATATACATGTATATATGTACACACATTTTGCATGTTACAAGTCTACATGAAGGTATTTCAAATTGTTTCTTAAGTTTATACCAGTAAAAAAGTGAAAAGAAATTATATAAAGTTTCCTGTTGTTAACTGGCTTAGTAAGCAGCAAGGTGCAGCTTTATCAAATATTATTTAAAAAGGATCTTGACTCTGTTCATATATTTATATACCTGTTATGGTGATGATAATGCACACTTGAACTCATCCCTAATAAATAAATAAATACATGCATTTGATTTTTAAGGTTTTAAAAAGGTAAAAAATTCATACTGACTAACAACAAAGGTGACGCTTGTTTATTTTTTAAAGTTTTTTTTCAGTGCATCTTGATTTTGTGCATATATTTATATCATAACCAGGATTAAACACACCTGAAGCTCATCCCTTTTTAAATAAATCAATCATTTGTTTCCTGAAAGGTTTCTTAAGGTTTTAAAAAGGTAAACAAAATTGAATTGGCAACTTGTTTAAAGAGTGAATCATTTTAATAAATAATAAATTATTGAGCATCTTGTTTTTGTTCCTATATTTACATTATGCCTACCAGTGTATCCCTAATAAAAATTTAAAAACACTGTGCACATATATGCATTTTTTTTTTGGTTTAAATTTAAAAAAAAATGCTTTCCCACTGATTCATACAGTCACCAAACCAAATCAAAAATTTTTTATGAAAAAAATATACATGTATATCCAAAAACTTTACAAAATGTTACAGGTTGGACTGAAATGTTAATGGTTTTAACTGGCCTAAACTTTGAACTCCATGTAAAAAATTTCTACACAAAACATTCCAGACACAATCACTGTCAAATGACATAAAATTGACATTCATACTTTTTTTTTGACAAACTTTTTTTATGTAGAAAAAAAATCTCAAGGGAGTGTTATGGATCAGCACATAGTACTTAGAAAAAAAATCTCAAGGGAGTGTAATGGATCAGCACATAGTACTTAGCGTTACTTTAATTTGAATCAAATTAAATTCAAATTTATCAGATTAACACTGAATAAATTATGTAAATTAGTTTTTTAGAAAACTGAAGGGTAATAAATAATACATCACATTCAGATAAATGCTGATCAGTCAAAAAGCTCAACTAATTTTTTAGACCTTGACCAAAGCCAGAGTTCTATACTACACAAAAAAAAATTCCCAGGCTCAAAGCCTTTTAAATATAAATTATACATAATCATACTCGGTAAATCAAAAAAAAATAATATCACTTATATAATACAAAACCAGGAAAAAGCTAATATTTGCAAATTATCTAATTTTATGATGTTATCAATTTGACCTTTATGTAACTCTCTTTAATAGAGAGTTCTCATGCACATGAACTTTGTTACCACGTCTGTCAAACAATGCAATCAAACTGTCACAATTACCATGCTGATACCCTCTTTTATGAGTATATGAATCTAAAACTTCACTCACATATATCATAGACTCTCCCCTTAGCTAGATATTGTATCATAGCATGCATTTACACGGCAGACAGAATGAACCAACCATGAGGACAAACTAGGGTCAAATAGAAAAACACAAAATGTCACTAAATGTCAAATATATAGTCTCGTAATTAAGTTCAAGAGCAAGGATAAATTTATTTCATCAATTTATTTATTTATTCTTTTTTTTTCAATTTTTTATTTATTTTTTTTTAAATTGCATTTCTTGCATTTTGAATCATAAATTATAATGAATATTAAAAAAAAAAATTTAAAAAGTCAGTTGTTAGAGATTTTTTTAAAATAATGAAGTCCAAATACAGAAAACTAGCCAAAAATTATCTCTTAAAAAAAAAAAAAAAAAATTCTGTCACCATTCATATACTATAAATCTGCATCAGGAAAACTAAACGTTTCGTACTTCTATATTTCAAAGATCTACAATGGACTTCAAATTTGACTTTTTTGGGATTTCTACAAAAAAGCAAAGTAAAATCATTTGGACCAAATAATGAGTTGGGAGAGATCCATTGTACTAATGATCAAGAAAACTATAGCTAATCACCGAGTTATTGATTTTAAAAATCGACTTGAAATGCTACAAGGCATATATATATATATATATATATATATATATATATATATATATATATATATATATATATATATATATATATATATGGTATATGTTAATATATAAGACATTGCAATCTGGTCTAGCTATCTTGTACATTATGTATAGAGATAAGAAGTTATTCTTACACCTCAGCTGGAGGCTATAATGAACAGTTAGCTGCAGACAGATCAATACTGATTAATGTATATATATGTATTATAATGTTATATACAGAATGTCATCAGCTAAACAGAGATTCAAAATCTTGTTATCTTGTCTGGGAGGTAAAATCGCTCTGTTTTAATTGAATTAACACCCTTATAAACACAACATAATGTGAAAAACTCGTGTAATATTGGAAGATAAGGTGTCCGAGAGAAAAATTACCAGGGGGAACAGATCGAGACAGACGACATAGATACAAAGTGGGTTAAATGTGAGGAAAAGGACAGTACTGAATTTATATCCTAGAGACAAGTCTTAAGTCCAATGAGTTGATGAGATTAAAGGGTCTACTGGTATATGCTAAGAACTTAGTGAACTAGCCAATCATTCTTCTATATCTTGGTTATGGTTGTTGGTTGGTAGTAATGTTGTTTAACATCACATCAGCATTCTTGCAGCTATTCGCAATGAAAGCAAAGTTATTTATCTCTAAGGGTTAATCTTAAAATAAATTTGTAAATGCATATGATGTATAACTGGGTGCTGTGGCCTGTCTTGCACTAGCTTGCACTTTAAGCTACTTTCTGTGAAGGTGTTAGCTCACTAAGTCATTATGCCACAACCCCCAAATAACATTACCCTAGTACCTAGTAAACCAGTCAATACCCTGTCCTAATGCTGAGCACCAGATGAGGAAGCATTATGTCAAATTTTAGAGTTTCAAGCTTCATTCAAAGCTGGCCACGAACTGAACCCCTTTATTAAAATGCTGATGTAGCAAATTCAGTAATGACATGTATGTATCTTAAAGATCTGTGATCTCCCAGGAACAAATAAAAAGCTTTTAAGATCCTACCACCAAG
Source organism: Tegillarca granosa (assembly GCA_029721355.1). NCBI lineage: Eukaryota > Metazoa > Mollusca > Bivalvia > Arcoida > Arcidae > Tegillarca > Tegillarca granosa. The sequence continues at coordinate 8,083,843 of CM056604.1, forward strand.
AGCTTCTGAAGTTTCGGTCACATTTATTTCTTAAAAACAAACAAGATATAAACCTCGAGTTTGTCATTCACGATTTTCAAATATGGAAACTCATACTTAAAGTTAGACACGGCAAGAAAACACGAAAGCTAAAAAAAAATAATTTAAAGGATCTACCCCAGCAACAACCTACAGCCAAAAATCTTGAGTCAATAATGATAAAAAAAGTTTTAAATACTGATAAAGCACAGATTTGAAAAGTTCAACTGATTTAATTAAACTGGAAGTGCGTTAAGGTATAATTTAGAATAATTCTATCCAAGGAGAGGGTCTAGGGACAATACAATGATCATTTTGTAAGTTAATCTTCTAAGGCTTATGAATGAATTATTGTGAGTAACAGCTATAGAGTGAACTGGTAAAACCCTTTACCCGGCATGTATCTGTGCAAATAAAATAGTGAATGGAAATTGTATACAGGTATTTTATCCAGTGTAAATACCCCACAAAATAAATGAAATATATGTAAACTGTTGTTAGATTGTGTATATATAAAATAAATCACCCGAGTGACTGAAAAGACGGACTGAGCATTAAAAATCATGAATGAATCTGACAGTGTACAATACCTGTTTGTACATGCACCTATATTTACATGGATATATATATATATATATATATCGGTATATATATATATATATATATATATATATATCGGTATATATATATATATATATATATCGGTATATATATATATACACGCAAATACTGGTGTTTGTTCATCTATTGCCTACCCTTGATTTGAAAAGAAGCTTGCTTAATATATTACAAAGTATTATTTTTTGAAAATTATCCTACTGGTGTGTGTGTGGGGGGGGGGGGGGGGGAGATACATTTTTTACTTGGGGCTCTTAAAATCTAAGTTCTGCCATTATAGTGACTATTAGTCAGACACTCAAGAATTCTCCTTAAGAAAAAAAAAATTCTTGTCAGGTGTCAAAAAAGAAAAGAAACAATCTAAATGTATTTTTTATAAAACAACCAAGCCAAAAGAAAGAGAAATTAAACTTGAAAGCTTCAATTTCAATTTTAATTCAAAAATATCTAAATGGGTGGTAAAATTAAAAAAAAAAAAACACTTTCTTTAAATGAGAAGTAGAAATTTAAATTGTTGACAGAACAAATCAAATCATGATTCATTAGCTCTCAACAATTATAATCTGATATTGGAAACTGCAATAAAAATGTGTTGGTACAAATAGCGAAATCGAATAAACATGTTATAAATTTTATAATAGAAATTTTTCTCAAATCATTTTTTTTCAGCGACTTGTACAGAAAAGATTAAAAAATGAGATAAATTAATTTTTTTATTTGAATTATACCGATTTAAAGAATTTAAGGCTTAATAATATATTGCCAAGACAAAAGAAATGTCGTTAAAAAATTCATTTAAATTTGGAAAAATATGCAAGGCCAATACAAATGAATTTTTCAATACTAAAACCCTGACACTTGTACATAATTATGATGACTGACATTGATTATTTTCACTAGAGTAATTGACTACATGAGCAATATTTGCACACCAGTAATTTTTCAAGGCCTTTGCATCAACCTGTATACTGACTGTAAAAAAAAAACTGCAGAAACATGAAACTAGAACAGTTAAATGCAAATAACCTTTTATGGAAACTATAAAAAAAATTGGAATTTGCAACAGGTCACATGCTCATTGAAAAAATATTTAAAAGTCATTAAAAACATCTTTCAGAAAAAACCAATATAAAATATAAATCTGAAACCTCTAAAAAGAAAACCCATTAAAAACATCCAATAACTTTTTTTTTTTTTTTTTTTTTTTTTTTTTTTTTTTTTTTTTTTTTTTTTTTTTGTGAGGGGGAGAGTTGAAAGATTGACACTATAAAAAAAGTACCAGTATTTCTTTTCAAATGAACATGATAAATTATGTTGGCCTATATGTAATTGAAAAAAAAAAATAACAGTTTTATTGCCTGTGGAAATATTCTCACATATAAATGAAGTATTTATTAATAAAGCAGACAAGATTTTTATCTTCATTATGAGAAAAAGGGAAATAATGTGGAAATAGTTACATAATTTATTTTCAACATGTTGTAATGCCTTCTAGCATGTATGAAAAACATCACCTCAGAGTTTCCTTTTGTCCAACATAAATTAATATTACAATGGTATTTCTGATTCTGTTGAACCAATATTATTAGATCTTGTATGATTATTTAGAAAGTTTATCTCAAATATCTTAAATAAAATAAATGCACTAGTTACCATTTCTGCAAACTATTTTAATTGGGTACTGTAAATGGTTTTGAAGTCTTATATGAATCAATGGGACAAAGTCATGGTAAACTTGAGGCATCACCATTGTCACTAATATACCATTTTTTAATAATGGTTCAAAACAGTATTTTGAAATAATTTTTTTTTGACATGGACTTTTGTGTTAATTCAAATTAAGATGTAAATATGATGTTTTTGTTATTGGAATAAACAAATCGTCATCAAGGTTTGGCATCTATCGAAACTGCTTTTGACAAAATATTTGAAACCAGAGCTACATGTAACCCTGAAATCAATTTTCTCCTGACAAGACTACATTAGATTGAGTCAAAAAAGGTCATTGATCTAAACTGAAAAGTGAAAATTGCATACATGTAACTTAAAATCACACACACACACACACACACACACACACACACACACACACACACACACACTTTTAAGACAAAATTTAGCAAAAAGCTTTCACTTAAGACTGTTTGGAAATACGGTACAAGTAATATTACGGAACGCAAATGAAACATGTAGTGTATAAGCCTATTACACAATTTTAGACCAACTTTAATCCTACTTAAATTTTCAGATAGGGGGTGAGGGCACATGGTGAGCCATGATAATAGTACCAAATACTGATTTCACAAATAACTTTACAAAATACATGTACCTGTTTGGTTTAAACTTAATTTTATGAAAAAGTTAATATCTCTCAAGGGAAGACAATTAGCTTGGGGGTTTTGATATTAATGCCTAAAAGATGGCCACCTGCAATGATAGTCCCCACAGATCTATGTAATAAAGATTAATCCTTGAAAAATCAGTCAAACTGAACTCATCCCCCAGGTAAAAAACCTGTAAATTTATCATGCCCCCCATATTAATAAAATATCTGATTTTAACATGTACACCTGCTTAAATTAAAATCTGCTTAAACACCTTTCTAATCACTAGAAGTGGAGAAGAAAAATCTTTAAAAAAAACCCAGCAAATGTGACAACCTCCATTTAAAGACAACGTAGCCCTTATATATGGTGAAACATATAGCAACTTCCTCTATACCAAAACACCTGTCTTCACAATGAAACCTACTATAGCAACCACCGTCATATAAAAACCACCCCTTCTGCCCAATAAGACCACTATTGAAGGTCTATTTGCTTCATTTTATATCATATTTCAGTCAAAAAAAATCTTCCATATACAGACCACCTGCTTGCAATTGTCTATTCATGATCATATTTCTTGGGTCCAACAGGTGCTCTTTGCATACAGGTTTTATTGTACATGTACTCTCTACTCCTTTTCCTTCATTGTTTTTTCTTCAGCTCTTTGAAATGTTTGCAAAATTTGTGATGAAGTTTTTTATATTGTGACAACCACATAAAAAGACCTCAAATGTAAACTATTACAAACTAGATTTTCTTAAGGCTCAAATCAATTACAGGCTTGGGATGATTCAAGACCTCCAGCATGACAGGGACCTCCAACTAAGAAGCTCTGTAAATTTTATTTAAGAAGGTAGGGATTCATAAAATAAATCTAAAAAAAATCATTTTCATGCATTCATTTATATTTTAAAACATTTTAACTTGTGATAGATGGTATAGTGCCAGCAGGTGCGTTTCTTTTTCAGACCAGGGATGACCCAAGACCTCCAACACTGGACCTCCAAGTAGGAAGCTTTGTAAATTTGATTCCACAAAATTGAAAATCACAATTCTAAAAGAAATAATACCACATCTATTCAAATTTTTAAACATTTTAACTTATGATAGATGATGCCTGCGGGTGTTTTTCTTTAAACCACAAGATCCAAAAAATCAACAAACTTAACACTTAATACAAAAACCAGTAAAAACACAACAAAACACCTGTCCCTATCTAGCACAATGAAGGTCAGAATAAATAAAAGGACAGGTGATCTGTACCTATGTAATCAACCCCCCCCCCCCCCCCAGGACTGACTATAGGGGAGATGGGGAGTCTTATTACAGGTCACCTGAGGACAGCTTATACTTAATGATGTACCCTCTAAAATCAATTGGACACTGGTAATCATAACCTGTTATCTTGTATGACCAAAGGTTCCAGAAAATGACCAGCTTTACCAATTACTGTACTTCCTATTCATTCATTTGGTATCCTGAGATCTTAAAGTCAACTGCTTAACAAAACACACAGAGGTCAACACCAGTCAAATTTAGTATTCTGATACTGTCCTTTCAGAAGAAATCTGTCAAAATTTGATATGCCTTGTCAATTTATTTTATTATCCTTCAAACAAAACAACCATGATCCTTTGTGTGGTAGCCCTTTGGTGGTTAACATGTGCATGTGTGTTGGATTTTACATTTTTCATGTTTATGTATTCTTTGCAAGTTACAATTTAAAACCTCACCTCAAGCTGTGCATTTCACGATTACCTATATACACAATAAAAAAAGAACACAAAGATAATCGTATTCCATTATCCAGTGAAGTCAGCTATGGAGGGTAGGATAGTTTAAACTGGTCAAGTATGCAATGGTATACCTTAGAAAAACCATAAATGAAAATCTCCTGAAACCATTGGTTTTACTGAAACTCAATAAACAAGACTCCAATACCATTTTATTCACTTCTGTAAGTTGATCTGATCTCTCTTTCTCTCTCTCTCTGTTTCACTTTCTTGTACTTTCTTGTCTGCAATACTTTTCTAAAGGCCTTTTTCTATATATTTATACTTACCATTATTGTCAATTGAAAATCTGCCAAGACCAGAACCATCCCGGATTGAGTATGTCACCAGACCTCTGCCATCATCTATTCCGTCAGGGTCAGAGGCTGACACATACATCACAACTGAGTCAACTGGCAAGTTTTCCTTAACATATCCAATTTCCACAAAACTACTGAAAACAGGTGGCTCTAGATTTTCATTCACATCAATTATTTCAACATTTATGACACAAGCAGACATTAAAGCTGGATCACCACCATCTTCAGCATGCACACTGACATTATAAATTTGTCGGGATTCAAAATCAAGCTTTCCCGTGATCCTGATTACTCCTGTGTTTTCATCAATTTGAAATTTATCATCCGAACCGTAAGTAAGACGATATGTTACACGACCGTTTTCACCTTTATCCTGGTCTTCTGCTGTAACTGTGGTTACCACAGTTCCAATGGGCAAATCTTCTCTGATTTTAACATTGTAAATTTCTGGAATAAATCTTGGAATGTTGTCATTTACATCCAATACTGTCACAGTGACAGTTGCCGTGGAGGCTAAAGGTATGCTTCCATTATCTGCGGCTTTTACAGGTAAATAATAAACTTCCACCATTTCTCTATCCAACAATTTCTTGATGGTTATAAATCCACTCGCTTTGTTAACTGCAAAAGTATCAGCATGAGCTAACAGAGAATAAGTAATTTTCCCATTCTGGTTTAAGTCTCTGTCTGTTGCTAGCACCTGTTTTATTGTTGAATTAATCAGTATACCTTCGGATACACTAACGTCATAAGAAGTTTTCTCAAAAACAGGTGCATTATCATTTTCATCAAGCACATTTATGGAAACAATTGTAGAAGCAGATTTTCTGGATCCAACTTCAGCCAAATCACTTGCAATAATTTCAATGTCATATCTAGGGATCAACTCTCGGTCAAGTTTGGCCATTACTATAAGTCGCCCATCAGTTGTATTGACCTTGAACTGATCATAAGGATCACCATCATTTATCACATATACTACCATACCAGCATATCCATGATCCGGGTCAATTGTGCTGACAGTAAACAAGGTCGTTCCTATGGCAACACTCTCTGAAACATTAAATATAATTCTGCCTGTAAAAACAGGGGCATGTCGATTCGGTACTTTTGTTGTTGTTTCAAAGATTAAATCATCATCAGAATTAGCCTCATTTCTTTGCTTTGACAACTGCAATTGTTTTGTTAGTTCCTGTGTTGCATTAGTTGGTTCACATTGAATATTTGCATCACTGTTTGAAAGTTGAAAATTACGCTTATTATTCACTAGGGTCAAGGTTACAAAAACAGGTTCAGAATCATGAACTCCATCTGAAGCCATGATAACTAGATTACGTTTTGAGCCCTCTGGTTCTGTGATGCTGCAATTTAGAGTCAATACCCCTGTTGTGATGCCAATTTCAAAACATCCGTCATCATTGCCAGATTGTATGTTATAATTAATTATGTCATTATCGAAGTCAATAGCAGTTATTACCACCAGCTCTGTACCAATAGGTGCTTCTCGGGAGAGATAACCAGAACAGTCAACTTTCTCAAACAGTGGACCGTTGTCATTAATGTTCCTTACATGCATGGATAATATAATTTCTGAACGACGAATAAATGGACTACCCCAGTCTGATGCACTTATTTTCACTCTGTGTACTCTTTTCATAGATTCATAATCCAACACTTGTGTTGTTCGCATGACCCCTGTAAAATGGTCAATTTCAAATGGAACTGAATTTTGATTCGCAATTGAAAAACTAATACGACTGTTTTCTCCCTGATCCAGATCAAAGGCCTCAACTTTGTAGACTTCAGAACCAATGGGAAGGTTTTCATCGACATATACATTTTTATCAGATATATTAAATATTGGAGCATTATCATTGCAGTCAACAACAGTGATATTGACCTTGACTGTTCCTTTTCTAATGGCTTCCATGTTGGCTCTATCAACAGCGTTAACCACCAGCTCCACATTATCGTTGATTTCTGTATTCAAAGCACTGGCCGTGGATATCAAACCACTATTTTTGTTAATCCTGAATAGTCCATTATCATTTCCAGAAGCAATTTCATACAAAATTTCAGCACTTCTTCCAACATCTTTGTCCTTTGCATGAAGATATATCACAGGTGTCCCGATGGGTGCGATTTCTTCCACTGATGCAAACAAAACATCGTCGGAAAATAATGGTGGATCATCATTTGCAGATATATCAACAAAAATAATGCTCTGTGAAATTTTTGGAGGTTGGCCTAAATCACTAGCTTCAACCGTTACATTGAACCCATGTGGTAATGATTCACGTTCTAAACTTTCCATTATGACAACATCATAATCACCTTTAATAGGACCTTGTACAATTTTGAAATGTTCACTATATGGTCCATCCAAAATTCTAACATTTCCAATTTGTCCATTTTGTCCAATATCTTTATCTATGATGTTTAAAACAGCATATGTTGTTTCCCCTGGTTCATTTTCTTGAAAACTTGAAAGTCGCTGAACATGTATTTCTGGGGCAAAGAAATTTTTCTGAGTGACCCAAATTTTAACGATGGCATTTCTATCTTTATATGATCTTGTTTCTGAAGATTTTGGTCCACGGTCCTCTGCAGAAATTTCTAATTCATACTCTTTCTGTTGAAAATAATTTAGCTGCCCAGTTAAACTGATCACACCGGATGTAGGATGAATTGCAAATGTGTTCGTCCATTGTCGGAAACTATAATATATTTCAGAATTAATCCCGATGTCACCATCGAAAGCAGTGACTTTCACAATGTTGGAATGTAATGTGGCATCTTCTGACACAGTCACGTTATAAAATTCTTGATCAAATAATGGTCTAAGATCATTTCTGTCTGCCACCGTGATTATGAGATCAGCCGTGGCAGTAAGAGTGGTACTTGATTCAACCTGAGCTACGGCTTTGATTTTTAAATGATAATGACTTTGAAATTCTCGATTCAAAACACCATGGCTACTTGTATGTGTCCTTACTCTTAAAAACACAAAATCCCCCACCCTGTATTCTTCAGCTCGGAAAATATTTGTTTTATCACCATCAAAAATTCTGTATTTTACTTCAAGTGTCGGGTCCGAGACATATATACCCATCTTTCTAGTTGGAGTGAGGTATGTTTTTCCAGGTGCCTTTTCATAAATTGTGGCATTGTAATAATTATGGGTGAAGTGAAATTCCTCAGCTGTAGTAACGGCTTCAGTACTGGTCAGTTCTAACACACAAATCAACACAATGACCACATACCGAATAATGTAAGGTCTGTTTCCACACCATTTCAACCCCATTTTCTCATACCTGAAAGTAGAAATACAGAAAATTTTATGTGTTTGATTTTAACAATGTTATCAAGTAAAATTATAAATAAGTTAGAGATATACAGATGAATCTGTCTAAATACAACAACATCATGATCATGTAAACACTCATTTTTACTCATTTAACATCTAAGAGCACATTTCAGAAATGGTGTTTCAAGACCCCAGTCAAGGGCAGGTAACTGAAACATACTCAAACTAGGAACAGCCTCTGCAAATTTCAAACTTAGGCAATAAGAAACTGAAAGCCAGGGCCCATAGTAATTTCAAAAACCTTCTTTAAAGATAAAATGGAAGTCTTATTATAACAATTAAAAATTTAAAAATCAATCATTTTATATTAAAATTTTGTAGATAAGATCCACTCTCATTTCTAATATGATAAATTGAACTGAAAAACCCTAAAATATAACATTTTTGTGAAATGTTTTTTTCAATAACGGTTTTGTGGAAAAGTTCCATCACCTTCATCTTTTATGATAAATTGAACTGAAAAAACCTCATATATTACAAAATTTCTGTGAAAAATAGTTCAAATACCAGTATTTAACACTGAATCCAATGGAGGGGGGCAAATTAAGAAGCCCTACCAAAGTGTAGTTATAAATTTGAAACTGATAAAGAGTTTTGACTTTCTTATTATCATATAAATCTGTATAAAGTATAATGTACAGTCAGTCAGTATATGGTATGGTAGTATTTCTAAGTTTTGGACAATAACTTTCATGTCCAACTTTTATGGCACTGATATCAAGGTCAGACTAATCTACTCTACATACCTACATGTACTAAGTACTTAGGAACCAATAAAATACAGTCAGGGTACCAAAAAATGTAAAGGGGGATACTTAAATAAAATGGGGGGTACTATATTTTACCCCTGTCTAAAAATATATTAAGCCTTTAACAGTAAAAGGTACACATGATGTAATATCTCTCTTATGTCTAAAACCAAAAATGTATTAAAGAGAAATAAAAAATTAATATACCTATATAAACCCAAAGATCCCTCTCACAATGCATATTCTTAAAACCATGTTAACTTTCGTTTATATAGACAATGTGTGTATATCAGAAAAGTTCAAAAGCTAGGAAAACTAAATATTTGTACAACTAAACTAAGTTCCTGATCATTTCAGACTTGATGCTTAAATAGCCAACTTCAACTCATGGGCAAATAAAACTCCTTGTTTTCTCCCCACACACCTACCCACCCTTAATGTGGCCATAAACAAATACATGTATTATAAATATACAAAAGCCAGACATTATATATATATATATATATATATATATATATATATATATATATATATATATATATATATATATATATAAACTCATGAAGACTAAAATAACATTTATGTAATTTGTAAAACGAATCATATAAATTAACTGGGAGTGTCTTTCCTGCTTCAAACATAAAAATGTTTAATTACTCAACTCTTTTATTGTAAACAACCAAAAAATGGTAAAAACTTTTTCTACTGGTTGTTTTCTTACACCGTACCAACATTTTTAAACAAAAACAATTAAAAGTTTATTCAAATTTACAGGTATTTTTAAAAGGTTTAGCTTAAGTTAACTGCCCTGTGTTATATTTAGTTGTTACATAAAATTACTATGCCTTTCCTTTTGGCCATGTACCATATAAACATCATTATATGTTGTCTATTAAAATCCAATAGAAACATCTATGTTTCCATTCTTGGTAGCCAAAATCGCCATTGGCTACTAATTTCTGAGAAATTCTTTCAAAAAGTAACATATTTTAGCACATTTGTGAGAAAATACTTTAAAAAAGACTATATTTTCACAATTTTGTAATCAAACTTTTGAGACCTAGTTAAATTACAAATAAGGAACAAACAAAGAATCCTCTAAAGAATTATATGCATGTTGTCAGAGAAAAATTGTTGTCAAAATTTTGAGACCTAGTTTAATTACAAATAACGAACAAACCCAAAATCCTCTAAAGAAAAAATACATGCATGTTTGTCAGAGAAAAATATAGACCAGTAATTCAACTAATTCTACTCTCATCATGCTTGTAACATTGCAATGAGATTCAGACAAAATTGTTTAACAAAGCAGTTTTTGAAAAATAACATCATCTTTACAATATTGACTTTAGACTGCTTACGACATGTTGCATGAAACAGATGATTTACACAAATTATACACCAAATCATCGATTTTTCTGCAACAATTACACACAGCATGTCTTGCGGAATTAAAGTTAAGTATTCATGAAGCATGCGTTAAAACTGCATGTCCGAGGAGGCATGTGTACGATTACTCACCTCACTCTCTGTAAAACTGACTCATCATACAATACTAGTATTTTAATTTGGGTTACTTTTTGTTGTTCACTTCTAAATTTTACCTTAGACTCTTTTATCTATTGTGTTGTTTATAATGAGGGCAAGGTGAAAAGGTTTACTAGATTTTAAATTTTAAATGTAAATTTTAACATGCAGTTATGATATAACAACAACACCGAGGACAGCTAAGAGTTCATCTCAGGCAAGCAGTAACAGTATAAACTACATCTCATTTATTTTTACACAATATCTTAAATAAAGGTATGTGAAATTCGGAGTAAGATGTATCTTTTTTACCATGTTAATTGATTTAAATGAACTGACACGTAGATCAATAGGTAAACAAATGAATAAATGAATGGATAGATGGATGGATAGATTTTGGTTGGTTGGTGTTGGTTGGCTGTAATGTTGTTTAATGTCAATCAGCAATTTTTTAGACATTTGTGACAAGAGCTTAATGCCCTTTATGCCGAGCAGCAGAATAGAAATTAGTGTAGATCTCAATCAAATTTGTCATATGTATATAACCCTGACAGGTTCAATTTTTCTGTCTCCCAATCTTGAGGAAGACAGGCTACCACTGAGCCAATGAGTAGGGCCTAAGGATGGAGGAATGGAACGACTAAATTGGAATGAGTTCATGTCTAGTTTAGTAATGAAGTGTTTTGCCCCAGTCAAGATTCTTTCACTTGAACCAACTTGACAAATGTGGGATAAAAACAAAACCCACAACCAACCCAACAGCCCACAACCAATCAGATAAAAACAAACATATACATGTACCCCAAAATATTACAACAGTTACGGTATATCAAAAATAAAACTGACCAATAAAAAAAGCCATCAAATAGTGACATACAAATGTCCAACAGGTCAATTTTTCTATTCTATAGGGAGTAGTTTATACATGTTCCCTATATGATATACGAGCCAGCGACATTTTTATAATTTTGTTTATGGTGATTTTTATAGTACCGTCTACATTCCACTGTTAATTTTTGTTGTTGGTAGTGGTTTGTACATGTACTTTTAACCTTTTCACTCGCTTATTGATTTTTTTTTCTCTCACTAATGCACTTTCAATTTTTTCTACAAATTATGAATATGAATCCCGACTGGACAATAATTTCTTGATCGATGACTAGCCATTGTCGAAACAAACATGAAATACTAGTAAATGCATTTATAGAACTTATTTCTATTAGATAAAATATCAATTTCTCATCTTGATAAACCAGTATATTCACCCAGATTGTAACAATGCTGATACTGTATAGAAAATAACTTGAACTGTGTGTATATTTATAAATGCACATTTTTACATCTGAAAGAATTTAATCTGGATTTCAAATCATTCTTCTCTTTTAGCATATGTACATGCTACATCTGGTGAATACTATAATAAAGTAATGACAATTAGGTCCTTTTTATTTTTTTTTTTATTTTTTTATTTTTATTATCTATTTATTTATTTATTTTTATAATTTTTTTTCTTTTTGTTGTTGTTGTTGTTGTTGTTTTTGAGGTGATTATAAACTGTATAAAATGACTTATCATATATATATATGTCAAGCGAACAAGTCAGTCAAGCATACATATATATCTTGTATCTACTGTAGGTACCAGTATATCATTTCAATGACTGTTAAAGATTTTAAAGTTAGATATGATAAACCACCTTCAGTTTCATTAAGAATTTTATAAAAACTACAGTGTCTGTTTTACAATGACATTTTAGAGTTGTAAGAGACCTATCATTGTCATCTTTTAGCATTTTCAAGAACTAGCTGTCTGTCGACCATTTTACATTTATGAAACAAAAAATACCAGCATACACAACATTATCCTTTGTAGTAATTTTGAATAATTGGTTGGTGAATGGGTGAAATGTACAAAATCTAATTTTTTGCAAAATCTGCAATTTATGTATGACTGTAAAAAAGACATTTATTTGAATTTCTATGTCAAATTTAACAAATTCCATATCCACTATGAATAACTGAATCATAAACCAAAGCAAAAAAAACCTGCAGTTTACATCTCCTTACCACAAAGATATACAAACTGTACTTGACTGTCAAGAAAAAATACCAGTTACAACTAAAATATATATAAAACACAAAGATGTTTTTCCACACTTAGCCTAATTCCCCCATTTTTTCATCCTTATCGTTTTTTTTATCTTTTACGAGCTGCACATTGTGTAGATGAGAAAGTGATAGCTTTTTGAGCATTGTATTGTTTGTATGGGTGGTAAATAAACCTGCCAAAATATGTTAATCTTGACAGATTCATTATAACCAGATTAAACAGAAAGGAGGGGGTGGGGTTATACTGTATTGTTTATAATGAATACGGTGTTGTTCAAAAGGTTATGACATACAGACTGCAGTTTATGACTTACAGACCTCAATTTAAATAGATATGGATTGGTTCAAACGTTTATGGAGTGGTGTAGAGTGTAAAAATGTTCTTTTATACCCAATATACTAATACTGAGCTTGAAAGTTCTGGAAATGCCAAAGGAAACCCACCAACCTTTGGCAAGGAAACTGACATCTCTCTCTCTCTCTCCTCTCTCTCTCTCTCTCTCTCTCTCTCTCTCTCTCTCTCATCTGATACTCATTAATGGCTAACCGAGAGGCGGGGTACAAGGCTTTATCATACTGTATATGGCGTTGTTAAAATTTATGTATAACAGACCAGACTCGACAGATATGTATTCTTCATTGCCAATCTACCCTCATTTTGTGTTTAATGAAAAGTACAAATTAAATCTTGGAAGTCAAAACTCCTAAAATCTACAAAAGAAAATTTAAGACAATTTAAATTGTAACAAAAGTTGACAGAAGACCAATGTAGCTCACCCGCAAACCTAAATGATAAATCATTAACATTAAGATTACTGAATACATCTTAAACTTTGAAACCAATAAACTCTAATCATAGTGTTTTTGGCCCCAGCATCCATTCTTTTTGATACACTTTTAGCTATAAAGTGATAAAGAAATGTGGAACTCTTTTGTAAATGAAGTTAAAAAAATCAGGGGTACAGACCATCCTTAAAAATCTTGCCCTACTTTACTCATGTCAGAAGAGCATGATAAAAGCTATTATGCAGTTTTATGCAGGCAAGTTAAACTTTGTATGACTAAATGCTGTGTATTTATGCATTTACGCATTAAATAAAATTACCAGTAATTTCTATACATGTGTAAATAAGGTTACAAAACATCATGATCTTGTCACATAAAACCTACACCTTTATAATTTTAACAAACTCATAAGAAATATGTTGCATGCATATATTATTGTCTGTGTTATAATTCACAGTCTGTTAGGTCACAAGACTCGCTGGTGAAAATCGCTGATTACTTTAAATTAAAACTAATTAATTCATAAATTTAACTTAATTGATATAATTATAAATTCATGCGCTGTACTTCAAATCATTAAGTTCATGATTATGTTTACCATGAAAATTGATTAAATTTAAAATCGTTAGTCACTAGCTACTTCAAAGTCTCTATCAGACCATTCTTTAAAGGACTTGCAATATGGATCATGGCGCCTCTACCCACCAAGGTTTAGGTCATAGTCATGCAGATCCGAGTGTGAGAGAGTTTGTTATTCCGCTTATGCTGAAAGGTGATTAAATTCCTCTGGGCACTCAGGTTTTCTAATGCTAACTATCATACCTAAACTAAACATTTCAATATAAGTGAGAAGAATCTTGACTGGGGTATGAAACACTGTAACTCCAAATTCGCATGAGATATACATGTACACCAACTTTACAAATATGGTACCAGGTATATGGCCTTAAATATAAAAAAAAAATCTATCTGAGTCACAACTTTAGCCAGATCGATGATGTAAATATCTTCCATCTCTGTTGATATACATGTAATCAGTAACAAATAATATGAGTGACCTCGACTCTTTGGTCTGACATCACCGTTCAATCAATATCAGATGATTATGTCATATGTACCGTTTACAACCTTAACGACTTTAGTGCTGGGTAATCCTTTATTTCTGAAAAATGTAGATGAGCAAAGTAAATTATGCTAATTCATAAAGGTGGCTTCTTCAAGAGCCACCATTAAGGGCTTACAGTATGTCAGATTAATTCGCTTATTTTTTTTAAAAAAAAAAACTTCAGACACACTTTCTTTAAACCTCAATAATTGAAAACAATTACTCAATCGAAGAGACATCACATTATTAATCAAAGGGCAAATGGATACCCTGCTAAAGGTACTCACTTAACCTGTATTGAACCAAAAAATGGGATGCAACCCTTTTCATTGTCCCACTTTTTTTATAAAATGTGAGAATTTCATGGTTATGTGAAGCTACATAAACAGTACCTGAATGCCAATGGTTGATAACATACCCGGAAAATTCATTAATTCAAGTTTACGTTTGTAGGTAGTGTACAAAGCTAGTAAATATATATATATATATATATATATATATATATATATATATATATATATATACAAATTATTAAAGTATTCATTCAAATTTTCAAAAGTGTGTATATATTTTTTAAAAAATCAATTCTGAATTTAAGCAAGTAAAACATTTTACCTGTATAACTTTATTTAAACACATAAAAATGTTAGCTTTTGACAGCAATCAACAATTATTCACCCTACATTTTTTAACAAACAATTCTGCCAGGTGAATATTGTGTGCAGCAACTAAATCATGATGGGATAAAGAGCTGGTTGATTTTTATTAGATGAAATTGAAAGGAAAATTTTTCACAAAGTTGGCATAGAAAAAAAAATATATGTGTGTGTGTGTGCATGTATATACCAAAACCATGTGAAATAAAAGTGACCATTCATCTTTTACATATACCCATGTTTTAAATTATTTAAATTTTAAATGGACTTTGGTTGTCAAGGTAATCACTTTTTAGTCTGAAGTATTATAAGACTTCAAAATTCAAAATGTGACACATCAAATTTAATTTAGCTGCACTTAATATATAAAATCTGATTGGGTAAAATTTTAAAGGTCTAAAAATTTTATTCAAATGTCACATATGTATTGTATACATATATTATCAGGCCCATCAAAGGTGTACAGCAGGGAAGACCTATATGACTTAACATTTTGGTTTTATTATGGCACGGTGACTTTCAATTTGACAAATTGCTTGTCATAACTTATTAAACATTGGATAATAGAGAAGACCAATACAAACCACAAAACCACGTTAACACCTGAGTCTACAGGTATATACTAGTATACCACCAGTACTCGTAAACACACATGGATTAAATTATAGCTGAATACACAAAATTGACAATTTAACAGTTTAAAAAAAATTGGCATAATTTTACAGCATTATTTTTAAATTTCAAAAAAAAACTATTAAATCACCTATGATTAATTCCTAATAATTCAGAATAAAAAACACAAAGAATAGGAGAATAACATACAAATTAAAAATAAAAAGGAGAAAAAGAAAAAAATGTCACAATTTTAAAACATGACAGATAGAACAGACATCATTTTTTATGTTCAAATTTAAATATGTCTACATGTACCTTTCAAAGCTATGTATTACAAGTTAAAGGTGACATAATTTTCAGTTTAAAAAAAAGGTGACATAATTTTCAGTTTAAAAAAAGAAAGTGACATGTTGAAAGCGATTATTCTGTTCTTTATCTGCAATAAGAGTGAAGTTATGGTGTTTTTACAGTGACAACTTCATCTTAATTCTTTGACAGATATTGATATGATCAGTTTTGAAATGTTGGAGAAAACAGGAATGCCCAGACAATACCCACAAACTTCCACAAATGAACTGACAAATTTTCCATAAAGTTCTGACCATTTCTGTTTTTAATACCTGACAATGAAAGGCACTGATCTATATGCACTGTTTTAGACACTTATCAATCGAGACCCCCATCTGAAAAGTTTTCACAATTATTTTAAAGAAATTCAGTATGTCTTTGTATACATGTATGTGTCATAATTTTTGTGAAATCAAAAATAAAAGAAAAGAACAATAATAGTGGTAGTGTCAAATCCAGTGAAGCGAAAGAGGTAAAGCTAATTATGAAGAAAAGTAAACCATTCGAAAGACAAAAAGAAAACAAAATAAGTCACACAGAAACATTCTTTAAAAACACAATTAATCACGAAAAATAAAAAAGGTCACTTTAACAAAAGAATTAAACTTGTATGGAATTTTTAATAAGCATTACATCATTTTAAAGAGAAATTGGGACAATTTTGCGAATTACCAAATAGAAATTTTTACAGGCATTAGACCTAGATCATACATTGAAATCTACTGCCCAGGGATGAGGTCAATAACATGTGTATTGTTATAAATCGGTAAATTACACTAACTCAGCAAGAATACAAATTTGCATAACCATAACATTATTTTTCTTCAAAATCAAATCAAAGAAATTATTAAATGAAGCAGAATAAATGGTAATAATTAAGTGACAATATAGACAAATACTCATTATTGCCTTGTACAAGGGGTATTATCTAAACCACCAAGGCTATATATAATACAACCAAGGGCATTATGTATAGAGATTATAACTACTGTGAAATATATGTGTTATATAACTGTTTATACAAACATTATGATTGATTAGCAATAAATCAATTTACCTACATTCAAAGATCAAACAAAACCCCCTCCACCTGTGCTCCTGTCTTGTCAAAATAAATCTACCGAGTTAAAACCGTCATCTGATTGAGATATTAACTCAATAAAATGTGTCAAAGGCTCAAAAGTGATAAACATCAAATTCTGACACAATTTTGTAAACCAATTGTTTTGTTCCAAGTCATAATTGATTTTCAAATTGTAATAATTTAAAAAAAAAATCTTTTTCCTACTATTTCCTCAGTTAACCAGTCACAAAGATCATGCGTTGAAATTAAAAATTTGTAAAAAATAGTAAAATAATAAATAGCAATAATGTGTGTGTATGAGAGAGAGTTAAATACAAAAGTGTGTATATAAAATTTTAAGCAGTAGTAGTTTTCATAACTATTACTTTCTGTAAAATAGTAAGAAAATGTTGAAAAAAAAAAATCAAAACTATTTTCATATTTTGTTCTCTACAATGAAAAGGAGGAGTTTTGAGAAATCGCACAACAAAATCAATTTATGAAATAGCTTCTAAGCCTAAAACAATTACAGAAAAATATATATCCAACATTTTAGCAGTCTCCTATGATACTTTGTACAAATGTTCCTATTTATTCACTTCTGACATGGCTAAAGTTATTACTGTACAATTTAATCTTATTTTCTTGACACTATGATTAAAGAACAAATGCCTGACATCAAAATATTTCATATTTAATTTTGTAATGTCTTTAATCAATACACTGACTCTTAAACTGGAGTAAAAATTGATTTTTGTAACTAAACACAATACAGAGAAGGAAAAAAGAGCCAGTATGGTATATTGGCAATGAATTTTTGTGTGTATGTGTGGTTTAGTGCAGATATTACACACAAGTAAAAAAATATTGGAATGAAAACAGTTTAGTAGAAAATGATTATGAATCTAAGAAGGACGTCTTTATAATTTTAATTTAATAAATCATAAAGGCTTCCTTTTTAAAATCATTACCTTATTTTTACGATATTAATATATGCATGCTTTATAACTTTACTTAACTGTAAGGTTATCAATAATGTTGTTGTTTAAACAAGGACAGGACCCAAAAACTAGGTTAGAAAGATTAATTTTTTTGTCTTTTTTAAATTAAAGTTTTTGATAATATTTACTTTTTCATATTTGTAAATAAATTAATTTTTTTTTCAAAATATTTTTAATTTTTTGCAACAATTATCTCTCATGTAATCATAATTATGATATTAATATTTTTTATTGATAAACTGGATTAAGCGTTCACCACAGACGTTAAATGACAATATACCCACACTTTATATTTTGTGCGAGGATTTATGTATGAAAATTAAAAAGTATTAAGGATTTTTTAAATCTTTAAAAGAGTCTTGGCTTCTATAAAGAAAGAGAGTGGGGGGGGGGGGGTTTAGAAAAATTCAAATTTTACACAGGTAAGCCTAGAAATTATTTACTCCCTTTTTTACCAACGTTTTGTATTTTCAGCAAATATAAAATGTACCACAACCTTAGAATAGGGAGTATACATTATATCTAAATTCTTAACGGCATGTATCAAGGATGTCATCTTCATTTGGTGAAATTAGAATCAGCTGATTCAACGATATTATAAACACAGAGGCCATTATCACGTCGTCGGCGACAACACAATGTGCTCTCCAAAAATAAACATGTGCAGATTTCCTGCAATCAAAGCGTTGAAAAATTATACCAACCTTTGTGAGAAATATATAATATTCCTTTCTATCGTATATATCTATCCATTTTTACCGAATTTAAGTAAAAAGTCCACATTGTCGAATTAAAGGGGTGCATTACCGACAATTAAAACACCTTTACTGCCATTACCGAACTCTTCAATCGGTTCATACGACCGATTTACGGTTGTTTAAAAATCTATACGCTTAAAAGTAAAGTACGCAAGTCTAGCCCAAAAATTTAAGACAAACATGAAATTGAAATTAATTTAAAATATGAAATACTTATAAGTGAGTAAAAATGTGTGGCCAAATTTATAAATAAAAGTAAGAATCGATGTAGTAAATATCAATTCTAATCGTGTTAGACACCTTACATTTGTTTACATTTCTCGCGCAAGGATATTGGCATATTACTTTAGCCCCGCCTTTACATGAGTGACAGTTGAAACGATGAATGAACCGCCAAACGGTTTTCTTTAAGGTGGCTCAACCCTGTCAAACACGTGCGGTACGTTTAAAGTGCGATACACATTACAAACGATTGACACATTAACGTTGTTTATATTTATGCGATATATAGAAACTGTTAATACTTTTGCAAAATGATTACTGTTTCAATCATGATGTATTGTACACAGTGCAAAAAGCTTTAGCATATATTTAGATTATTCAATTATAAAAAAGTTTATTTATAGAATCCTAAGAAATATGGTCTCCATAGATAGGTGGTCAGTAAACTCAGGTTCTTTTGATCTTTATAAACAGGTGTTCAGAATGTCTTTTGATTGAAATATGAAGCAAAGGGATTTCCGCAATACTGATATTAATGGACAGGTCACGATTCCTTACATAGATTGATAGATTTAATGAGGTTTTATGTCCAAGTCAAGAATGTTTCACTTTTATCGAGATGTCACCAGCTATAGGTCAAATGGCATTAATTTTTACCTTTGCAGTGCCCTACTTAAGGGCAACGTGCATGGAGGGTTCTTTAACGTGCCTCGCCTGCATCGGGACGTTTCTTTTTAATGTCTAATCCGAAAGACCCCATGACTTTCATTTCTAAATGCTTGGCGATAGAACACTCACAACCAATTTTCAAGTCTTGATCAGAGGCGACCGGTGTTCGAAACGTCGAACTCCCATATACGAAGCGAGAACTCTACCAAATGAGCTACCATAGTGGTCCCTAATACAGAGACAGATAACAGATGATACGCGTTTTATAATTTTGCTCTACTCACAACAGCAATGTGATTGTTTAGAAAGGAAATCCATGATGCTCCATTAAATAACAGATTAGTACTTACCTGGTATTAACGTCGCAAAGAGTTGATGTGTAAAACTTTTGATTTCATCTTAAAATTATCGCTACAGACTGAGACCTACATTAAATCACAATTTCATTTCGGTACCAGTAAAGATTTGGTATCCGTCAATGTAGGTTGTTGTATTCTAGTTCTCTCAGTGTGTTTCCACCGTAGGTTTTACGTTTTATTCGTTTCTTTTTCTCTCTTTCTTTCCTTCTCTCTTTCTTTTCCTTCTTCTTTTTTTCATTTATTTATTTACTATTTATTGTTGTGTTGCTATTTTGTCCTGTCGCATTATATTGTATTGCATGATATGGCATCGTATTGTATTGTGCCGCGGTGCATTGTATTAAACTGTATTGTCGTAATGTATTCTTAATTTGTTACGTTTTTCTGTTGTCTAATGTGTTGTGCAGTGTTGATTGCGATAAGGTCTTTCCTTTTTCTTCTTCTTCATTTTTTTCTTTTTAGCTTGTTACAATAGATTCTTTGCTTTATCCTTTACGCCGTACTTGATTGTCTTCATCTTTATGCTTTGCTATTTTTACTTTGTAATCGTTGTTTGTTTCCGTCTGTTGAGGATACACATAACCAAACGTTATAGAACGATGATTTCTCGGAAGATGTATCATAAAACCAGTATTTCCAGGGTATTTCCAGCCGTCAACAGTTATGAAATTATGATTTGCATTTCTTTTATCGAATTCTTAATTCTTAACATGATGATTCTTAACTTTTTTTTTTTTTTTTTTTTTTTTTTTTTTTTGTTAACCGTGTCAAATTCTTTCTTCTTATACTTGTCAGAACTTGTCTTGTCTAGATTCGTTCGTTTATCCCACGATCCAATTGTAGTGGAGTGGAGTTGACCGTTGAAGTTATAAATGCCTTACTCGAGATACAGTCCGTCAGTTCCGGGATGGTGGAGGAATCCGGAGTACCGGGAGAAAACCACATATCTTCGACAAGAGAATTGACGAACTAGGATCAGCCTGGGCGAGATTCATCCTAGGCTTTGAGAGACAATCGGGTATCGAGGCCTTCGATCCACTTGTCTTGTAGACTTCACCACTGGAATAGTATCGGCGAAATTGACACAGGTACTTGGGGACGGGTACCCCCCCTCTCTGTCTCTCTCTTCATGGATATTTGTTTTCTGGGCAATTTAATAAAATTGTCTAGACTTTTTTACTTTTAAATATTTCCCGATGATGTATCAATTATAATACAACACTTTTTACCCGAGTACGATCCGTTTTAAGAAAGTCGAAAAAAATCGACCATATCACATCATAAAAAAATAAGAATATCCAGAGAGAGAGAGAGAGAGAGAGAGAGAGAGAGAGAGAGAGAGAGAGAGAGAGAGAGAGAGGGGGGGTACCCGTCCCCAAGTACCTGTGGAAATTAGTACAGGCGTTTCCAGTATAATACTTTGTCATAGGCCCATTATATTAAAGACAAGATATCTAGAACGTCCGTATCACGTTTTCCTTTTTGTTAATTACAGCACATCCGTTTTACTGATGCTGAGTTGTTAAGCGTGCACTAAAAGCTACTTCAAAATCCCCAAATGCAGTATAGCAGAACGAATAAATAAATAAATAAATAAATAAATAAATAAATAAATTTTTAAAAATCTGAGCCTTAAAAAGTCTATGACACAACTCAGTAAAATATCAAATTATGTTTAAATTTGAATAATGTTTAAATTACGTTTAAAATACTTTTGAAATGATTTTTTTTACGTTTTCGCTTAATTATAAAGAATTACCCCATGAACTAAAAAGTTTTATGCCTTATTTTATAACTTTTTTAAAAACGGATAGTTTATGTAATAATATGTTAAATGACAATTATTCGTGGGGGATTAAATTTTGATATTTTCATTGGTTAGTGAAAACCAAGAAATTCAATGTTAAGCAAAATTTTTAATTACTAAGGCCCCAATGGGATTTATTTTCACAAAACTAAATTTCTCGAAATTTTCTCCCAACACATTTAAAATTGCAAAAACCACAAAATTTTAAACCCAACGAATGTTAATGATTTTACAGTAAACACATGCATAGTATTAAGTCATCAATGACGACGGAAATTTGACGTATTTCAAGATTACTGAATTTTTACTATGCACAAGGTGGCTCGTCCCACAAATAATTATTGACAATACTTCTCGAATTCTCTGCATAGTATAATTTTCTCCAACTTTACTTATATCATGAGAATGCCTCGAATTGATTTAATCAGTTTAATTTGACTACAAGCCGTTGTTTCGTGTATTTTAACCAAATGCATTTTAATAATATCAACAATTTATAACAACAAAACTTTCATGATTCCAATTTAAAAAAAAAGAAGAAGAAGAAGAAAAGGAAAATATTGATGATGTTTTCAAAAATGAACCATTTAAAATTTGTATATTGTCCAACTAGTTCGCGACCGAATTAAAAAATAATAATACACATGTACTCTGATATATTGAGTCTACATTACACAAACTAGAGCATTATGCTATATTCTTTATCATTTTAAAAATTTGTACTCAGCTGTTTTTAAGAGGTACAAGTGTCTATAAGTGGGTGTTTATTCGTTTAGGTAACACTTCTTTCATTATTAATTCCATTCAATAAAAATTTTCTTGGCGGATCTATACAAATAAAGCTACATAGGTAAACAGGCGATTTATCCTATTTTATGAATGAAGAACAAACACTTTGATTTTAAACACGTTTAGTTGCCTATATCCGGCCGAATGATTAAAGGGAAATTCATAATCCCATATCAGGTAGCTCGCTAAGTTCATATTGTTTAAAATTTTAGAAGATAATCCACTCTTTTGAAGTAAACAAAACAAATTTTAGAGGCCTAAAAGACGGATTGATTAAATTAGATCCTTAAGATATAGTATACGAGGCTTTGGTACTCATAAAAGTTTAAAGGAAGGATTTTTAATAAAAGAAGTCAGAGTTGGCCCGGTATCAGACCTCTATTACATCCGATATGCCATGCACCTGTAAACATCAAATTTATTTTTCTGTTTGTCCATTACATTATCTATTTCATCTTTATATAAAAGATTGTGATTAATAAAAGAGCGGAATGAAGCAAGGGTATTTTCTGTCCTAGCCAAGATTATTTCATGTCATATGTTCTACTTTTGAATTGTATTGTCTTATAAAAAATTCAAAAGTAGCACATGGCAAAGATACCAAAACAGTCTCCAACGAAATCAATAAGCATTTATGCTGATTTCTTTCTTTTCCGTCCTTGACCCGGCTAATCCTGAAACAGATTATGAAATACAGAAATGGCTTTTTGGTATTACTCAAACCATAGGTTATATATCACTGATAACCAAAGAAGTAAATCCGTTACTGAATACAAAATCAATATCATTTGTATGTATAATAAAGACAAACACGAACTGGAATTATCCAGAATAACGTATTTTAACTAAGCATCTATGATGTTTTATTTGCTTAAAGTTATGCTCTTAGAGTTAGGGCTGGGCAACTCAAAGCTATATGAAAGTTTGCTTACAGTTACTTAACACCGAATCCAGAATACAACCCAGTATGCAAGTTTAAATCAAAAATGTAATGACTTGGGTATTTGTATAGCACAGAAGGTACTTTTTAAGATACGTTTTTAAAGACAATGTCTGCATCCTTTCTTGTTTGCGTAGTTTTAAAGAGATGGCATGTTTCATTTCTTAAACGAATATGAATTTCTTGAAAAATAAATAAACATGCAAAGCATTTTGAAGACAAACTGTCAATGAAAATATAAACTTCCTACCCTGTTGATTTAGCTTGACCTGCTTTTGGCTGTTGCAAGACAAGAAAGTTGTGCAAGCAGGATACACATAGAATTCCGGAGAACACGATAAAAAAGAAACACAGCATAAGTGTGTAGATTGACGTATCAAAGTATCTGCGTAACTGCTTAACGGGCATACGGGTAATGAAACATAGCTAAGGTCATAAGTTAGTCATGAGCAATTTGCAATTTGAAGACGGTTCGAGCTAGATGGCAAGGCTAGTACTAGGCTAGTACTTCGCTTGAACACAGTAAGTGTTCGTTTTGGAATCGGTATGCGTATTGTGATTTGAACAAATACCTACAATTTATCATGAAAATAAATCTTGATCACTTTAAATGATGTTTCTTAAGCACATGTTTCTATATTTTGAAGCACGTTTTTCTTTGAATTTAAAGACCATCTTAAATGATTTTTTTTAGCACATCCTTGCCCGTATATCCAAATTGTATCAATTTGTATTTTTTATATTTTTTAATCGAGCCATAGAGTTAAGATCATCATGGGCAGAAATCACTCCCTCACCGCTAAGTGAACCACAGAGTATACTGCGAAGTTTGTCAGTTCGCTGTGACAGCTTGATACAGTAGGGATTTTCTTGAGAACCGCTATTTTAATTACAAAAATTTTACATAACAGGTAACTTCAAAAATCTAACACTTTATTTTGGAATTTAATTTATTTTATCCCGTGATGTATTCGTTAGAATGAGACTTAAAATCAATATATGCTACATGCATTTAGTTCATCACTAAACACTCAGATTTGGAATCGAGATAGAGTTGTTAAAACACATCATTAGAAGGCAACAATAAGCGATAAAAAATAATTTCATTTAAAAATGACACATTCCAGTACATGTATAGTTCCACATTAAACAGAAAAAATTTTTAGAACCAGGATTCGGCTCTTCAACTATCGGTATCCGTTTGCTTTACCAAATTCAAAATGTTATTAAACTAAAAATATCTATTATCGGCATAAAGTCTTTATTAAAATCGCCTGTATTTGATCACAGCAATTTTTTGCATAAGGTTTTAAGCAGAAATTGAATAGATAACGCCTAAAAACGTAAGATTTGCAAACCATCTGATGAAAACTATTAAAGATTTGAACATCTGAAGCTGGAACCAAATGATAATTAAAGGGCTAGCCAGCTTGGGTTTGATTAGAGGGGTTCATCTAGTCAGTTCCTATTAAACATTCAATGGGTAGAATAAATTAAAAGAAAAACCTATAGTGTCACACGATTTACAAGTAGTATCAAAATGTTTTTTTAAAAAAATGGCATTTTATAGTTTTTAGAAAGTCTGTTTTCTCTCGAGCAAAGTGAAAAATCTTGAAAAATGCTTTTTTAATTATTCAAACAATTGGTATGTGCCAATTATTTTTAAATTTATACCAAATAAAGTATCCGTATGAAAACACATGACATATTTAATGTTTCCGAATCACTGTATGAAATGTTGGTTTGGGTGTCGTATCACAGGGTCTTCCACATTTGACATAAAATGGTTCAATGGTCCAAGATGCTGACTTCAGTTTTAAACTAGGCTGGTAGGTAGCAATTCTGGTACCGTTAAGGCTTCCATCGTTAAAATACACAAAGATTTGTGATGGCAAGTGTGTGTGTGTGTGTGTGTGTGTGTGTGTGTGTGTGTGTGTGTGTGTGTTTATTTATTTATTTATTTATTTTTTCTTTTTACAATTATTATGATCTGTTCAGTGAATTTTTTATATTACAAAAAAAAAAAAAAAAAAAAAAAAAAAAAAAAACCAACGGCACTTCGCTCTATTGAAAATCCGTCGGTCACCAGGTCCCCGTTGATTTCACTCCCAATGTAGAATACAATATACGGGTCATGTTCAAACCATAACTTATAAATTGAATTATTTTTTGCGTCATTAAGTATTCATTAAAGATATAAAAATCTTATAAAATTTATTGATGTGAATATTGTGTTCTTTACATCACAGATTATGTACAAACTTGTTCGTTTCATATAAAATAAATGGAGATTATAGGCTATGTACAAATTTGTTCGTTTCATATGAAATCAATGGAGATTCTTTTGAAAGGTGAGATGTTGTTATCAAGTTGTCACGAAGTGAAGGAATAAATATGATATTGAAGCTCTTGTCTTGTTAGGCGATAAAACATTACATAATCGGCATTACCCCCAAGAGAAATGAAATGAGCCTAAACGCAGAAGCAAGCTGCATGGAAATATTAAACAATAAAAACCAGTGATGTTAACAAAATGGTGAATCGATACCGGACATAAAAGTTAGTTGACTGCATCTCCTCTCAAAGGGTTTTGTTACATTGTTGAGAACGTTGTCATAGCTGTTTGCATAAAACGTAACATTTCAATGTAGTAACTCCTGATTATAGTATAGTTTCAGAGATTGAATGGGGGGGGGGGGGGGGTTTGACTTAATCAAATTATAGTTTCATGGGGGTCTTGACTTAATAAAGAGGTATTTTTAGAAGTGTTTATTGTATAGTTGCATGGATGTAGGCCATAAACAGTAAAATGTATTTCATTATGTGGTAAGTAAATAAAGAAAGAAATAAATACATTTGTAAATAAATAAATAAATTAATTAATTGATAAATTAATAAATAAACAGATGAAACAAAATTATATGTCTACTAAACAAAGTTTGCTGTAAGGGGATGCATATTCAGTTGATCAGGAAAAAAGTTTCTCTTCCGGAACACCTGATCTCATATTAAATTGCCTTAAGGAGCACAATCTTGCAAACAGGCGACTTTTGGATTCTCTTATCATAATTTAGCAATACGGACTATTTTTAGGCGGCATTGCAGATCGGAACACGCAGTACCTCTTAATCATTTGCGTTTATAGGAAGTTTTGACAGACTTTGAGAAGATTGCTAGAAGGATGTGGAGATGGGTTAGACATCATTCATGTGCTCAGAAAAAACCGGAACGATATTATTAACAGGGAAAGCATCTTCTGAAAGGCAGATGGCAAAAGAAAAAAGGAACAGGCTGAAATCAAAATGGCGAAGAACAGCAGAAAGCGAGCTTTAAAAAGGGGATTTTCTTGGAGGACAGCGGAAACAAAAGTAAAAGATCGGACTGGGTGGAGGGGCGGTGTGGTTGCCTTATGTGCCACAAGTCCTAAAGAGGACTTAGTAAGTAGGGACTGTGTGGTTGCCTTATGTGCCACAAGTCCTAAAGAGGACTTAGTAAGTAGGGACTGTGTGGTTGCCTTATGTGCCACAAGTCCTAAAGAGGACTTAGTAAGTAGGGACTGTGTGGTTGCCTTATGTGCCACAAGTCCTAAAGAGGACTTAGTAAGTAGGGACTGTGTGGTTGCCTTATGTGCCACAAGTCCTAAAGAGGACTTAGTAAGTAGGGACTGTGTGGTTGCCTTATGTGCCACAAGTCCTAAAGAGGACTTAGTAAGTAGGGACTGTGTGGTTGCCTTATGTGCCACAAGTCCTAAAGAGGACTTAGTAAGTAGGGACTGTGTGGTTGCCTTATGTGCCACAAGTCCTAAAGAGGACTTAGTAAGTAGGGACTGTGTGGTTGCCTTATGTGCCACAAGTCCTAAAGAGGACTTAGTAAGTAGGGACTGTGTGGTTGCCTTATGTGCCACAAGTCCTAAAGAGGACTTAGTAAGTAGGGACTGTGTGGTTGCCTTATGTGCCACAAGTCCTAAAGAGGACTTAGTAAGTAGGGACTGTGTGGTTGCCTTATGTGCCACAAGTCCTAAAGAGGACTTAGTAAGTAAGTAGGTAAGTAAGTAAGGATGGAAATAAAGTTAGTAAGTAAGGATGGAAGTAAGTAAGTAAGTAAGTTAGTAAGTAAGTAAGGATGGAAGTAAGTAAGTAAGTAAGTTAGTAAGTAAGTAAGGATGGAAGTAAGTAAGTAAGTAAGCAAACAAGCATCAAGTAAGAAAGTAAGTAAGTAAGTAAGTAAGTAAGTAAGTAAGTAAGTAAGTAAGTAAGTAAGTAAGTAAAGTAAGTAAGTAAGTAAGTAAGTAAGTAAGTAAGTAAGTAAGCAAACAAGCATCAAGTAAGTAAGTAAGTAAGTAAAGTAAGTAAGAAAGTAAGAAAGTAAGTAAGTAAGTAAGTAAAGTAAGTAAGGAAGTAAGTAAGGATGGAAGTAAGTAAGTTAGTAAGTAAGTAAGTAAGTTGACAGATGTACTGACCGTTGGTTAAAACATTCAGAAGTGCATTTAAAATTTTGCATTCATTATATGCATATAGGGACACTATACAAATAAAATTGAGACATTTTATGGTATAAGTGGCATTGAAATTTCAATTAAAGATTATGTAAATGCATAGTCGGTTGTCAATACTGAACTTAAATTTTGTGATCTTGAACCCAATTTTAAATACCTTTTTATCATAATTCTCAACAAAATACATAATTAATATGTATAAAAAAGTTGTAAAAATTAATTTATTTTAAAGGAAGCCAAATATCATTGATCAAAACTATTGCTATTATAATTCATTACAATGACGATAATGGATGATTATTTTGAACTAAATGATGAGTACCACCTTATTTACAAGGCCGTTACTAACGATGATCCGTCATCAAAAAAAGTCGTAAAATGTCATAAAAATCAACTAATAAATTGAATAAATACTAATTATATATAATTAAAGTCTGATTGTTTTTAAATATTAATTTATCATACTCTGTTATCATAAACTAAATCCCGTGCACTAAACCTCCTCTAACGTTAGGGGAAGGGGGGTTATTATTTCTTTCTTTCTTTAATTTTTTTTTCTTTCTTTCTTTCTTTCTTTCTTACTTTATTTATTTTTTTTTTTATCTTTTCTGAAATACGACCTGATGATGCCCGGAATTATTTATTTATTTATTTATTGTTTAATTTAAACAAAAATGCCGAAGTTGTAAAGTTAAAAAGCCAAGATAGAACGCGAACGTCGATATTTCAAAAGTTTAAGTAAATTTGTTCTTCGGCGTTTTCGCTGTTTGTATTCATATTTTTTATTCTCCCCTTTCGATGAAGAGAAAAAGAGAAAAAGAAAAGAAAAAGGAAAAGATTGTCCTAATCTTTTCAACCCTTGATAGAAACCAGAAGGCAGAAGTTTCTAAATTAAAAAGCCATAATTGGATTGCGAAAATACAAATATATACAACGTTTAGTACAAATTTGTTCCTCCGAGTTTTCGCTCCATCAAAAATTCGCCGTTTGTCTTCAAATTTTCTATTCTTCGCTTTCAATAAATGGAAGGGGTCGATAAATGTCATAACTGCGACAATTTTTTCCTAAATGAATTTTTTTTTATACATCATCAAATCGCCTGCGATGATTTTTTCAAAGTCTATACTTGTAGTTTTACAGTCTGTATTCATTGACATGCAATGACCATGTATGAACATTATTGCACCCAACCTATATTTAGAAAAGAGACTAATTATTCTCATCTTTCTACCGAATTTTGTTTCATAAGGATGGACTGGAAAATGTGAATCAAGTGTTGTCCTTAAGAAGATCAACCTAGAGTTGACGAGACCCAAACCCATGACCTCAAAAAAGTAAGCTTAATCGTTGGAAATTTATGACGTCATTTAGGAGGGTCTTGTTTTTTTTTTTTCTACAAAAGTAACAGTTAAAAACGAAGTTCTAGTGGTTAAACTAATTACATGTATAAATCCTCAGTTTAAAAAGAGTTCCATTTCCAAACGGGTCGCAATCTGTAATTGTGTATTAACCAGGGTTAACAAAGTTATCGGCATTTTAGAATAAAACATTACGAAACATTGAAACAAACACTAGTTCTCTGTGATAAGCATAATTAAGGGTATTGTACAAGCATAATTTTCGACTTCTTCTCCTTATAGCTGGTCACATCTCAGAACGAATGATTTTTTTTCTGACTAGAACATATCCCATTTACCAACCTAATAACTGTAAATAATAAGGAACCCGTTTATTAAACAAACATACATACATACATACATACATACATACATACATACATACATACATTGTACATACATACATACATACTACAAAAAGTGCTGTAACATTGGTATGATGTAGTGTAATTTAAACAAAATTATCTGTTTTTCGTCATTATTTTACTTTTAATTGATTAAAACAATCCATCACAGTAATTAATAACTGTAAATTTAATCCGAGTTTTTTTTTTTTTCAAACTTAAGTGTAGATAAGTAAATGACTAATTGTTTACAGGAAATATTTATGAATTTTATTGTCGAGAACAAACCACAATAAAGCCCGTAAGCTTATAATGAAATTTTGGGGATTTTTCTTTCTTAACCAACATACCGAAAAATCCCAATCCTTAAACTAAAAATAGAACCAACATTTTTAAACCTGTAACTCGTAAAATATTTTGAAATTTGAGGTCCTAAATTAGGAAGTTCTAATCTTTTCTTGAAAAAGTGAAAAATTAAACTTCTGAAAAATTTCTGTCTGAACAATTAGAACATAGAATGATTATATTTTGGTAACAATAAAAAACAAACAAACAAGTAAACAAAAAAATAGTGAATATTTATTGATACACGCTGCGCACTTATCAAGTAATGCAGTGTTTTCAATTTTACAATTAATTTAAATTTTATGTAATAATAGCAGAATAATAAAAAACAACTAACAATGAACACCCGCCACTATCGCTACAACCACCATCACCACCACCACCAGCACCACCACACCAACGAAAACATCACCATCACCACCACCACCACCACTTCAAACAACATCAACAACAACATCAATTACGAAGACAAGAACAACAACGATGACGACGAGAACAAAAAACATCAACAACAGCTGAAACAATAATAAAGACAACAGGAAAACGACAGCAGTAATAGCAACAAAATAACAACAACAACAATTTCATTGGAACAATATAAGAAAACATGAATGTCCTTGAAACTAAAAAAAAAACTAGTAATGCAACAAAGAACACTATACTACAAAGAACGAAGCAAAATAAGTGTTGAATATAAACGTTTATTAGGACTATTGATCATAACACAATAATTATTTTTCTTTATTCTCGAAAAATTATAAAACAGGAGGATGGTTTTAGAGTTGAGCATCAACTACTGCAATCGCAGTTACCTTTGTAAACTCCTTACACATTGTCGAGGCAAAGGCTGCCAGTTTTCTTACAAATCACAGAGTCTTTCAGATTCGAAATCTACTATGACAGTTTCTAGTGTGAGAAAGTTTTATAGTTCATTTGCCGAATGCCAGTGTTTTCTTCAGTTTCCACTTCTACCCCAGTACTGACTGTCTAGACACAATAGACTAGGGTAAGTTATCTTAAACCCAATGTTAATCAAGTTTATATAAAATGGGGTAGAAATATATGTTTATTTAAACTCTTTTTGAAGTCTGATGGATGTTAATCTTTCTTACTTACAGATGGAGTGACTGATACAACTTTTTTAGGCTCATTTTTAATTTTTTATAAAATTAATTGTTCTAAAATTCATGTGCTATTTTTTTAATTATCGTATTTCATATAATTTTTTTATTTTTAGTATTTTTAAATGTACTAAACATAAAATATTCTTATTGTTACGATATAAGATATCGGATATTTCTTCTTAAATATCAACTTGGTGGATTTCCAAGTCGAATAGAGCCAGCTAACAAGCACAAACATTTTACTTTATTCTTCATTCTTTTTTCATGAAATAAGTATATAAAGTTTCCTAAAGAAACCTGATAACTGAAACTCAACACAGTTGACGACGCCCCTTCGTCTGTGTAACGTAAGATTAGAACAAGCCCTGTGCCTCCCCACCCCCTTTGTAGCCATGTAAGAGTCAACCCCTGGTACTTTTGAACTCACGGCTGTCTTAAAGCTTCATTGCTTACTGTATACAATATAACACAATATGATCAGATTACAATGTCAATGTCCTCTTAAAACATACATATATTCTTTAATTCTAATCACAATATTTAGGCTTTGTACCCCTACCTAATTTGCATATTTATTTCTTTTACATCCCCTTTGATGTTTCCTAATGCAAAGGAATATTTATACCATGTTTAGGTTGTTAAGTTTCTAACACATTTTGAGACTGATATATTATCTCTTTTATATATCATTTGTTTTTATAATGAGTACTCTAAGATGTTGTTTTGGTTTATCTCCAAGTTGAAATAGAAATAGGACAACATGGGCATTTCAAGCGGACCCAATGTGGCCTTAAATCCACAAACATGTTGCCCACTTCTCCAAGTAAACCACGACTCACTCCAAATGTTATGAAGCGCCAACTTACGTATCATACCAATCGAACAGCGCACGAATCGTGAAAATGTTTGGAGAGCTGTCAGTGCCAAACGTCTACTTCGCGACATAAGGAGCTAGAAGGTTGACGCTGTTTCGGAGCTTGGTATCATAGGTGCTTCTCATCGGATAGGTTTTAATCCTACTTAGGCTTATGCATTAGTAGAAAGTCTGCAAGTTCGCTTTGCAAAGGTCGGTGGTTGTTTATAGCTAATCTGGTTTTTCTCCACAATTCCAGGACTGACCGCCAAGGTATAAGTGAAATAATCTTAACTGGGACAAAAACAATATCCCACTTACCCATTTAGTACAACACAAGTAGGTCAAAATGCTTATAAATGTATTCTTCAAGATAATATACATGTAATTAATTATACATGATTGTAAAATAAAATTCATTCTTTTTGTTTCTTTAGATCAATTGTATCAGTATACACGTATTTATTTCTTTAAAAATCCTTTGATGTTTGTATTTTTAAAAAAGAATCTTTATATCATAAATGATTTGTGGTTGTTAAGTTCCTACCGTTTCAATCAAAACTTGAGGTGGTAAGGTATTTTGTTTTATCCCGGTTAATCGGGGCTTTTCCCATAATTCTTATCATGTTGTGTTTTATTGGTGATGATCTGAAATCAGTCTGTCTCTATGCATTAGAATTTCTATGTTCAAAATGCATGTACCAGTTACTAGTATATTATTTTTCATACCGCAATTTTGATGCAAAATACCTGAACATGGCCATTTAACATTAAAGTGCTACATGTCGAAAGGGAGATTACTCTATAAAAACGGACAAAATGACGTAATCAAGATACGCCCATGCGTGATTTAGTTCACGTAGGCGTATTTTTTCTAAGTGGAATCCGTTTCTTGTTCTATTATTGAATGAATGGCATATTAAACGAAGAACGGTGTAATTTTACGCTAGTTTCTTTAGTCATATTGGATATTTATGTTCAAATTTGATTTGTAACTGCTATTGGCTTTACACTACTCCCTTCTGAAACAGAATTCCCATCTAACTTCCGGGACAGCATGAGAATGCGAGATCTGAATAGTGATATTTGTTTTCAAAACGTCTCTCGGCCAAGAGAGTTCACAGTAATTCTTGACAAAATTGCTTCTGGTTTTTATTGAAAAGCAATATTCTCACGCAACTTAGAATTATTTATTTATTTATTAATTCTACATCAATTCAAAACAAAACATAAATTATGTTTTTAGGCTTAGGGTTTAATGTGCTATATGGTTTCTTTTTGTGATTTCAGACATGACTCAAATTTAAAACTCGGCTTAATTAATAGTCTTATTTGTACAAAAAGCTAGACATCTACTTTTTATGCTAAATTCATAAATAAAACATGCAAAAAACACTTTAGGCAGCTCGCCTAGACACATTGTACACCAAACACGATTTCGTTCGGCTTATTAGTTTCAGCGAATAAAATCAGCAAAAAAAAATCGTCGCGGGCTTAATAATGAATATCTAGTTTGCATATTCGGATATAAACAAGCAAATAAAAGATATACATTGTACTATAAAAACATATCATGTATGAAATGGCTAGAAAACCAATTTCTAAAATGCAATTTGAATAAATGAATATGTAATGATCACCGATTCTTTTGTATCTATAATAACGATGGTCTTCTTTAATGTGGTGCACGGTTGCATGGTTCGATCTACTCAACTTCGGAAGGGCCTTGGTGACCGAGTGGTCAAGAGCGCAGAGGTTAGGATCGCGGCGCCTTTCACCGCCTATGCTTGAATCCTACTCGGGTAGAACCTTAGCGGGAAAAAGTTTGCCGGTTCGCTTAACGAAGGTAAGTGATTTATATCCTGATACACCGGCTCCCTTCACTATAACAAAACTGACCTCCTTAATATAAGTGAAAGAATATTGACTTGGGCGTAAAACATCGATAATCCAATCCAATTTATTCAACCCAGAGACCTTACAAACCGAATTTAGTTTAATTTGGTCCACGTGGTTTTAGGAAGAGGTTTAAACTTATGCACATATGCACTCAGCTTTAAATATTTGAAAGTCAGATTGAGCCAAAACATCTCGTTAAAATAGTCGGATAAAATCGTAAAAAAGTCAGAAAACATCATTTCGGAAGCTTTTAAACCAAGAGGCAATTTACAAGTAAAGATATTTTTCACATTATCGCTATAAGGAGTTAATAGTTTGCGTGCTTTGTGCTTATATCGGATGTTATAACACGGGGTTCCAACACAATTAGCATTCATTATATCTGATAATTGCTTTTTGTAGTTGTCTAGACTATATATGTCATTGCGATTTGACAACTAAATCACGGGTGATGACCAGTCGGATTTATCTTGTAATTTTCTATTGTGTAATTAACTTTTTTTTCGTGTTTTATCACAAAAGACATAACATCTGATGGTATATTTCCTCGCATCCTAAAAGCTAAATCAATATTCGTCTTATATAAGTCGGGGATTTGCTGGAGTAAACACTCACAAGAAATGTGCTCAAAAACTTGGACCTAATTGAATGTGTAGGGTTTGTTGAAGTTAAAGTACACAAAGGCGATTCAAATCACTAATTACGAGAAATGCAGCTGTACATTATGCATCATATTTCACACAGTTACATGAACATAGTGGAAGAATTGTGTTCTTCGCTCCAAGCAAGATCCTTTTACCAATATCGAGAAAGTCAGTTCTGGTCGAGGAAATCCAAACAGTCGAAGAAAACTACCGACTTCGACAAGAAGTTTGACAAAGTTTCTCCCACTAAAATCTTTTCGAATGTAGGTGCTGTAAGGCGCATGTTAACCGAAAGCGCGCGCTATTGACTGCTGAACTTTCTGGGTTCATAAAGAAAGAATAGACAAGAAAATTGATACAAACTTTCTCACACTAGGATTTGCTTGTGACACTGTGATCCGTAAGCGAGCGATCTTGACTACTTGGCTTCCGGTGTCTCCTTAACGCCCCTTTAATTATAAATTACCTTTAACCAATATTGAGGAATAGGACGGTTCTGAAAAAAGGTATATATATATATAAATGCTCTTTGATTTTGTTATTTAAACTAAGAACAATAGATATTTTAATCGATAAATCTCGTATCAATCATAAAAAAATTAAATAGTTTCGGTTAAATGTCAGCGCCCCCTTGACTCGTATTTTGTGATAACGGAAATGCAACATGGTTGAGATCAAAGTAATGACAACTTAATCATTTCATAATAAATCAACACACAATTTTTTTTGCTAACATTCTGTCCGTTTATTAAGATTTATTACCGATTTGATAAATACTGATATGATTAAACCATATTTGTCAACTTTAACAAAATGTATCATTTTAGATGTAAAAACAAATTTTAAAACACATCGTGACATCAAAAAGTTCGTGTGTACTTTAAAGATTTTTTATTTAGTATTTGTTTTGAAATTGTGATTAAAATATTACATATACTATCTGATAATAATCTAAACTTTGTAGATGTCAAGCCAAGATATTCCTGTTTTAAATATTTATAAAAATTATTCCTGCTTGTTCTAAGGCCACGGAAAAACGCTTGTGTTTCTGGTTACCCTTCTAAGCATTTTTTACATACCTTATTTTGTTTTGTTTTATTTATTTATTTATTATTTACAATATTTATTTATTATTTACAATATTTATTTATTTATTTATTTATTTATTATTTGCAGTATTTATTTATTTTGATAAAATGAAATCATGAATTGTTCTCCACGCACTCAATCATAAAACCATGAAAAATTTAAATAATTATACCAATTATCAAAACCACCCAAACATTTCCATACCAAATTTCCTTGAGAGATGTTGCTGCGAAACATAAAACAGATTTTCAAGACCTATGTTTACGTCATGACACAGGTAACGTGTTTGTAAGGTATTGAGGAAGCCCATCCTATTTTTAGCTATCAGTTGACAATTTAACATTTCCGATGTGTAGGTAATTTAGTATCATTTCCTAGCCTCTCCCTATTACACAATAACCACTCTATGTGAAAAACGTTTTGGTCTTTATATTTATTCTTTGCATTTTTGCATTTTATACCATTTGATAAGAAAAAACAATGAATAGCTTATTAAATTGGAAAT
This sequence comes from Tegillarca granosa, assembly GCA_029721355.1. Taxonomy (NCBI): domain Eukaryota; kingdom Metazoa; phylum Mollusca; class Bivalvia; order Arcoida; family Arcidae; genus Tegillarca; species Tegillarca granosa. Next base: position 8,120,462 of record CM056604.1, read on the forward strand.
CCCTTTCAAGTGAAAGTGCTTCGACTGTATTTGCTACTACATTTTAGATTCTGAATATTGACTTCATTCGTGCCTTTATTAGAAATAATTATCAAATATTTTCAAAAAATAAATTGGGGTACTTTTCGAATCATAATTTAAGCGCGCCACAACCTTTTCTTTTAAAGCATTCACTGAACTCAAATATTATTAAATTTTGTAAATACTGTATGTATTCGAATGAATTCAAAATACACTAGGAATTTCTGGAGCGGGAATCGAACATATGCCGTGAGATGCATTGTGAACTGTATAGCGCGTTTTGGGTGACTTTGCAATCGAGACCCCGGTATAGAAAAAAAAAATTCAACAAAATAATAATAATAATAATAATAATGATAATAATACCGTACATTCACAAATTTATCAATAATCCGGTATGTACACAATCATACCAAAAATCCGGTATGTAAAAACAGACCGGTATATACAGCCATCCAAAAAACAGGTATATGCACAGGCATATGGATATGAAAAATCAGGTATATACACACATATATCAACAATCCGGTATAAACACAAAAAACAAACAATCCAGTATATACACAAGCATACCAACAAGCTGGTATATACACAAACATACCAACAAGCCGGTATATACACAAACATACCAACAAACCGGTATTAACAAAACAAACCAACAAGCCGGTATATATAGAAGCATACCAACAAGACGGTATAAACAAAAACATACCAACAAGCTGTATACGCAAAAACATACCAACAAGCTGTACACACAAAAACATACCAACAAGCCGGTTTACAAAAAAAAAAAAAAAAAAAAACATACCAACAAGCTGTAAACACAAAAACATTCCAACAAGACGGTTTATACAGAAGCATACCAACAATTCGGTATACACAGAAACATACTAACGAGCTGGTATACACATAAACATGCCAACAAGCCGATTGATACAGAAGCATACCAACAATTCGGTATATACAGAAACGTACCAACAAGCCGGTATACACAAAAACATATCAACAAGCCAGTATATACAGAAACGTACCAACAAGCCGGTATACACAAAAACAAACCAACAAGCCTGTATACACAAAAACGTACCAACAAGCCGGTATGAACAGATGCATACAACAATCCATAATATACACAAACATACCAACAAGCCGGTATACACAAAAACATACCATCAAGCCTGTATACACAAAAAGGTACCAACAAGCAGGTATGAACAGATGAATGCAACAATCCATAATATACACAAACATACCAACAAGCCGATTTATATACAGACATACCAACAATCAGGTATATGCACAAAAATACCAATTATTCGGTACATAGGAAAACATACCAGTAATACTGCGTTTTTTTGCACACATAATTGGCCATATATGCTCTCTCTCTCTCTCTCTCTCTCTCTCTCTCTCTCTCTCTCTCTCTCTCTCTCTCTCTCTCTCTCTCTCTCGTGTTACTTCTGATATAACGATCACAATAACAAAAAAGTGTCAAAAACAGTAACCGCATTTATCATTTATTTTATGACAAAAAATACAAGGATGACATTGCATAATATTACAGTGATCTTTTATCTCATGAACTGTCCCTAATATTATCAGTATAGAATTGTGTCTCCAAGTTTTTTTGTATTTTTTAAACAAAATAAAAAATCTGTCTCGCGCGTGGCATGTTCTTAACAAGTGACCTGATACATCCAATTATATCACGTTAAGAAAACAAATATTGCACCTTTAAGATAATTTTAAAATATGTGTACTTTTAAATTTTAAACAAAACATTGCAAAAATTTTAAGTTTGCGGGGGTTCTTAAAATTATTTATTTATGTTTTAGACGAGTAAGGATGACTTTGGTGGTATACCATCAATAGACTCTTGAACTAGACTAGATTTCTATCATAACACTATTGAAAAAACTCCCAGATGAAGTGCATTGTCATAATTATAATGACTATTTTGGCAGTTTTGGCGTTTAAAGAGGAATTCGGTTACACTTCACTATACTGGCGTCATCGATGATAATTTTTTTTTTTCAAAACAAAACAAAAATCAATCATATTTATGAATGCGTACTGAAAAGGTTTCATCCTGTTCATAAAATACCTCCTAGTTGATCTGTCTGTGTGTGGTATATTTTGGCTAATTAAACATGGATCACAATAAGTTTACACTCAATTATTTATTGAAACTTTTCAAAACTTTTATTTTAGTTTCATACAAAACACAGGTATACGTTTAAATCGGCGAAAGCCAAATTTACAAATTTTCCCGTTTTTTAAAAAATATTTTTCATGGAGGGTCTACTGTAGGTGGCTGAGTGGTCTAAAACGCGCGCTTACGGATCACCGTGCATCTCACCGCCTAGGTTCGAACCCTGCTCGTGAAGATCCGAGTGTAAGAAAGTTTGTCGGCTCGTTTGCCGATGGTCGGTGGTTTTCTCCGGGTACTCCGGTTTCCTTCACCACCTCAGAACTGGATATAAGTGAAAGAATCTTGACTGAGATGTAAAACATCATTTCTTGACTCAAAATAATCCTCTTTCATCGCATAAATCAAGGAAAAGGGCAATACCAGACTTTTGAAGCACAAAAGTAGTTGTTTCCCCCCACTTACATCATATTTATATATATACATACAGATACATACATACATATTATATATATATATATATATATATATATATATATATATATATATATATATATATATATATATAAAAGTTGAAATCTGTTTGCTTCGTGTGTTCGTCCCGTATAAATAAGCGTGGGAGTTTGATTGCCAAGATACATTCTGCCGCCAAAACGAATCAACTCCCTCAGCATTCTTTTTTATCGTTGCTAATTAGTAATAATTTTACTGAAAATGGACTCCTTCGTATCACCTGTTTAACCGATAGACACTGGTTGTTAGCGAACGCATTTCGGGTGTTGAACGGAGTGTTCCTTCAGCTTTGTTTTAAACTCTCGCTAACACTTGTGTAGCCGTCAATGTTTCCCGTATTTCGTTATAGATAATTTCGCGTGTTATGGTGTGCAGCTGTTCTTTGTGGTTCTGAATACTGTCAAGTACGTTCTTTTAGGTTGTAAATTTCTATCTTGTTGTCATGGTAAAGTAAGTTCTATAAAAAACAAAAAACTTTAAAAAAAAAAACACCTTCATTAAAGTTAAATAAAGATGATGAGTCAACTAAAGGAGCAAAGTGAAAGCGTTTAAAAACTGAAATATCTTAGACCAAAACTTGTTGTTTTTTTTTTGTCACATCACCTATTTTAAGCTATCTGTGACGATTTACATGTAATTTTTTTCATTTCATATATATCAAGGATTAATTAAAACACAAGTACCTGTAGTAAATATTTGTGGCGACATTTGTGGTGCTAGTGTACACTCTCGCAATGTCGCAGATGAAAATCGCAGATGACAAAGTCGTAGCCCGAATTTCCTCTGACCCTAACCATCTTTATCTTTATGCCTGGAGGCTGTGTATAGGATCAGGAATAGTTAATTAAATAGAGAGAGAGAGAGAGAGAGAGAGAGAGAGAGAGAGAGAGAGAGAGAGAGAGAGAGAGAGAGAGAGAGAGAACGGATTTTCTTTAACCAACTGGTGTTGGGAGGGGGGTCGCGTCATTTCTCTTCCGACTGAAAATGTAAGTGGAAACGCAGAAAAATTACTAACCGAGCTCCAGTTTCACAATTATTCACTCAGTTGATTATAATCACAACAGTCAGATATTTTCATTTTTCTCTCATCAATATTAAATTTTACGTTTTATGACACAATGTTTTGCTTTGTTTTTTTTTGTCAACAAACCTACACTAAATAATTTTAATATAACATTAGATATTCATTTTTAACTGTGTAATGTCTTAAAATTTACATTGAAATATTCCCAAATTTGAGTTGAGTGAACACACGATTGAGTGAATGATTGTGAAACTGGGGCCAGGTTTACGGCAAGGAAATTTGAACCCTTTCTTCTGACGTATCGCCATATGAGTATAAAACTACACAATCTAAAATGCACAAAATAACAGGAACATTTGATATAAGATTTTTGTGATACAAGAAATGCCACTACATATACAATTATAAAAAACAACCTGTAATTAAATATCCGTTTCATTATTTTGTGTTTATTGGCGCAGAAACCAAGTCGCAAACAAGCCGTAATTAATTCATATCTGTCACGTTAGGATATGTGCAGATAAAAATATTTTCTATTTAAAAAATGATAAAATATGGAACCTTGTAAACTATCCGTTTTTAAAATTAAAATTTTGACGTAGTTACATTGTATATTGTTGTTTTAAATTCTGTGTTATCAACTCGACCCTTCAATCAAGTGTCTTAAAATGATTTTGTCTTTCCGATCAATAAAGTTTAGCTTTCCGTTTTTCTGAAGTATGTCTTTAGGGATCAAACGGGAATCTTCATAATTTACAGACATATATAATAATGAATGTTGACATTGCCATCAAAACAGTAGACCAAATTATTTTTGTCGTCAACTATCGTTCCTATACATCAAAGGGGCTATGGGACGCAGAACCTGTTCTCTCTCCAAAATGCTAAAATTCAGATATTCCATTTGGAGCCTAAAGCGGAGCAGAGCTAGTTGGGGTGTTATATATAATAGAGTGATTTACTGCGGGATTGTCCGGTCCGTATCTCTAAGCATTGTAGCAATACCAAAAAGGGTGATCCTTAGCCTATGCATCAGGTGAGAAAGTTGATTTATTTTATTTATTTTATTCTTTTATTTATTATTATTATTATTATTATTATTATTATTATTATTATTATTATTATTATTATTTTGCCATCCTGTTAAAGATAAAACTATTTCTGTCAAGCTCCCTTCTTTTACGACCTTCAGACTATCATTTATAAAAAGGGTAGTTGACAACAGAAACAATTCGGTCTTGTAAAACATCGAACTTTGCCAAGCTAACTGACAATCTACCTATGTGGGATTCGAACCAAGGTGGTGAGAGACACGGCGCATTTAGACCATTGGGCTCAACGTTTTGAGATCGAAAAGATTGTTCTGGTCTCAAAGTTTTGTTTAAAACTGTTGCCATTTTTAGAAATTTCAGCTCATTTCCTTAAATGTACTAAATGATCTAAAAGATCTTTACTTTAAATAAACATGTTTTTTTTAACCCAGCACCAATATTTATAGCGGCATTTGAAAACCAAGACTGATTTTAAGATTTGAAGATTTTTACAGTCTACAGATCAAGGTAAAACATGGAAAGGGGAAATCTGGTTTTTGTGTCGTCCTTGTGAAGTTTGCGGTTTTCTCCACTACAATTTTTTGTAGGTCAATGGTTAGTGCATAACGGTTTCCTATTGTTCCGTTTTCTTATTTTACCGATTGTCTACCAAATTCTTGTAAACATTTTTGTCGATGCCGAATTGTCTGAACAAATGAAGTACGCTTGACTCAAATTCGATTATTAAAACACGGAATATTCATAATTAAAATGATTTATTAAAATCTCTACCTTCGTTATTTTTAGTTAAATAACCTTGTACATGAATTTGCAGTTTTTAGTTGTTGTTTTTAGTTTTAAGGCATTGTGTGTAGTATTTATTTATATGATTTGGTTTTAAAATTTGAGATAATTGTGAAATATATTTTTACAGACAAGTTAGGACCTCGGTGGTTGAGTTGTCTAAAGTAGGCACTTACGGATCATAGGGCCTCATACCATCTAGCTTTGATTTTCAACTCGGACAGATCCTTAAGTGATCACTTTTTCACTTTTCTTGTCAAAGGAGGTCGGTTATTTGGGCACTTATATTTTCTCTACCATGCAAGAATTAATCTCCTCGTTCATTATGTTAGAACTGACTATCTGATGTTTATTTATGTTATTTAATTATTTTTTTTTTTAAATTGCAGAAAGAAAAAAGGTATGTTTAAAAAAGAAGAGGAAAAAAATCTGTTTTAAATTAGGAAAATTGTTTTTCAAAAAATACCACATTCGATTTATGAAGATGTCATATACCGCTTTTTGATTTTTTTATATAATACATTCAAAAAAGTTGTATTTGACAATGAGTGAAATGGGAGTGGTACCTGCTTTAATTTTACATTTTCCCGGATTTTTATAGATAGTATATTTTATTTATTTTTATTTATTTATTTTTCATTAATTAATTAATTAATTAATTAATTAATTAATTAATTTTTTTATTGAGTTGCATGTGCTTAAAAAGGGAGAAGAAAAAGATTTTTCAGGGGAAAAAACACATTTGAAAGTCAAAATCGAGAACAACAACAGATTTTTATTCACATTTATCACTTATGAAAAGTATTTTTTTTTTATCAGAGCTGTAGATAGAGAAAAAAATAATTTGTTCTTTCAAAATAACACATTTGAAGGACAAATCGACACCAACATTAGCTTTTATGTTACATTTATGACTTATGAGGAGTATTTAGGACGATATTAACTTTCATTTTGAATTTAAAGTACTTAAAGTTAATATGTTTATCAAAGTCAAGAAGATAAGTAATAATTACTTATATGTCAGAAAAAGAAGAAAAAACACATTTATAAGTAATATGTCTTCAATTCTGTATCACCTCCTGTGGAGTGTCCCCTGTTTAAGTTTACATAAATCAAAGCATCAAAACAAACAATTGTCATAACTATCGGCGTTCGATAACAACTTCAACTACGATGGCTCAGAGGTGACACAAATTTTTTTTTTCCATAGCGCGTGCTCACGAGAAAGCCATTGTGCTAGCACTCAAACGTACCGCATACGCACGGGATAATTTAGCACGCGAAAACTTTCGCTCCAGCACGCGATACCTTTCACGTGAGCACGCGGTATCTTTCGCGTGAGCACGTGATATATTTTTTTCACGAAAGTCACCACTATGCCGTCGTATTAAACTGAACAAGGGTAAAATTGTACCTGTAAATAAGATATTTAGTCTATATGACACTTCTAAGTATGTTGAAATAACCCCACTTAGCTTATAATTTTTGGGGATTCTATGTCACTGTCATTATGAAGAGTTCTCGAATAACTGTTAAAATGTCTTTTAAAAATGTTATAATTGTAGATATATAATTAATATTACAATAAAGTCTAGTTTGAAAAACACCTATAGAGTCGTGATTTTTTTTTATTTGTTAAATTTAAAATGTTGTTGTTGAAATTTATTATTTTTCTTTTTAACGAAGCAACCTAAAATTACATAATATGTAAAATGGTTTGTGGACTTAAAAAATAAAAAAACAAAAAAGACTATACATACATGCCCGAGTTGCGATTTGAACCCTTCCATCAACGAACTAAGCCCTATTTTTTTTAATTTAAATTTTTATTGTTGTTTTAGAATCTGGGTAGTTTGAAGCATACGATGTTATTTGATTTGAGTGAACGATGGTATATACAACTTGGATGGAATGGAGGAATGTTTTTTCACTTCCCAGTCAAAATTCTTCAAATTAAATTTCGAGCATGGCAGCTCTGGGATTATGGAGCAAACTAGAGTACCTTGAAATAACCACCGAATTTCGGCAAACAAACTGACAAACTGTCTAAAAATTGGTTCTGTCTGAGTGGGATTCGAACCTATGACGTTGTAAGGCCCATGAGTGCACCTTGAATACCACTCGACTCCAAAATATTTCAAGATTGCTCCCCTCTTTTGTCGCCAATATGAATAGAATATCTGAAGGTGTTGTTGTTTATTTTAACAAAAACATTGCTTTAATTATGACAGGCTCTTGGCTTTCACTATAATTTTTCATATTATAATTTATTTTTTTTAACTTCTGAATGAAATTATTGAATTGATAACGTGACAAATATTTTGAATTTTTAAAATTACATTCAGAAAATTAAAAGAAAAAAGAAAAAAAGACATCATCAACGTCTGTTGATGTGAAGAGAATCGTGTTCAAATGTTGCTAGATTCACCGTTGACCTAGCGAACAGCATTGATATGAATTTGACAAAAATAAATTCTGAAACAAAATATTGCATTTTCTTTCAAAAACATGATAATTTAAAAACATATCAAATAAATTAAAACATATATATATCTCAATATATGTAACATAATATTATTCTATAGAAAATTTATCCTTCGAATTTAATTAATTTTGAAATGAAGGGACATATTTACACCTGCAATTGGAATTTAGGCGCTCCTCGACAACACAAGAGTGAAACATGATTAACCTATAGCTGAGATGATATGGTGCTCACAGGTGTTCAAATAAACCATCGAGGTCTTGTAGGTGACTATTTATACATTAAAGTATAGATTTTATATAATAAAGTGCAATGTCTGACGCGATCATTCATTTATTGTGCATTGAACAAACACTCCATAAATTATGATACCTGATATATCAAAGTTTAAAAGCTTTTTTCGTGTAGAAAACAAACGTACGAAAGAGAGTTAAACTAATTTTTTTTCTAATTTTTTTTAATAAAAGAGTGTTTATTTCTTTTAGGGTCCAGATGTTCGAAGCTTGACAAATTTGTTGGTGAAATTTTGTTTCTATTTTTCAGGGTCCAGAAATTCAAATTTCCATTAGCTTAACAGTTCGTAAGGCGAAAATTTGCATCTTTTGTAATAGTCATTATTTTTTTTTAATTTCTGTTCAAAAGTTAATGAATAATTGTTAGGTCTTCCACCCGCGAAAGGAGGGGGGGGGGGGGGGGGAGTTTATTGTTTTTGTACTGTCTCTTATTTTTCAGCCGCCCGACCGTGACTTCTCTCAGAAATAGAAAGTCTTATCAAATTGAAACTTTCTGAAGATAACTTGCATCATCTAAAGGTGGTTTTTTTTTTTTTTTTTTTTTTTTGTTTTTTTTTTTTGTTTTTTTTTTTTTTTTTTGTTGAAAAAGTAACAATTTATGTCAAAGCACCTAAATCTTTAATAAATGTACGTGTAATTAATTTTGATAACATTTTGAATTTTCTCTGACCACAAGTGAAAACTGACGAAGAACATATAAATGCAATATGTTTTATATTTTGTCAGGTACAAGTGTGTATTTAGAACACTTGTAATGCTCTTTTTTATTTTATAAAAATGAAATATGAAAAAAAATGACCACGTGCTATCTTTTAATACAATGCCAGGGATATCTAATTGGTTGGGATAGAGTTTTATGCACTGTATACTCCTATATACTCGTGTATGGGCGTAACACACCATTTCTATTGAAAAATAGTATTGTTTGCATGGTACTTTACGTAATTGTTAAACCACCATCGACAACTATATCGGAAAAAAACATCACGTGAAGGTTCAGGGGTTCGAACCCCGGTCGGGTCATACACAAGTACTTAAAATTTGAGATGTTGCTTCCTTATCAGGCGCTCGGCATTAAAGAAACAGCATATCGACTGGTTCACCTGGTGCCAGGATAATGTTACTGGGGACGGCATACTTGTCTGCGGGATACTGACTCACTGAGCTAGCACCTTGACAAAAATAGCCCTTAGTTCACAAGGCAGGCCATAATACATACACACACACCTCACGCATACAAACTTGTTCTTAGATTAATCCTTAGAGAGTAATAACCCTTCGGTCGTAAAAATTGAGAATGGTTGAAGAATTGCTGACGTGATGGTAAACAACGATATCCAAATTCCCCGTCGACAAGATTCATGTACATTGTAGATGAGTATATCGATTTTTTTGTATACAATTCCTGGAAATGACACTTAAAAGTCTGAGCAATACAAAATTATTATACTATTTTCCAAGGAACTTAGATATAGCTATGCGATATGTGATATCAGTTTTATATGTTATCATCATTTTCGTAATCAAAATACTGCTGATTGTTACTCGTAAACTTATAATGCATATTTGTCGCTCGACTATGATTAGATAAGGAATCACAGATAGAGTCTTTGACATCTTATCGTCAGTTAGATCAAGTGCACACCTCCTGTGTAGTTCCTTCTGTAAAGCAATGGGGCATGTCATTAACATATTAATGATTTTAGTGGCATCCGCCATGAATGTTCATTGAAGATCAAAATTGAAACTGGAATATTAATAAGGCGGGATTCGAACAAAGGGGCTCTATTTTTGAACAGGGGTTCTTATTCAATGAAGTGTAATTCCCTAATCAGTGCCAAATTGATACAGATGTTTTGTAATAAAGATGCTTCTTTGTCGCTGTCTGTGTTGAACAGTCCTCATTTGTCAGTGCATCGTGTAGCACATAAACTCCTTAATTAAGGACACTTGTTCAAAATGGCCTTGAAGTAATTTAGGAATATTACGTTGTTGAATTACCATTAGTGATTAACTGCTAATTAATGAAAATTAAATAAAGATCTGCAGGGTAACTTAGAAAGGTTTTATTGTTCCATTTAAATTAGTATTTTCATTATAAATGTATAACGATAGAAATTTAGCGGGAAAGTCATGATAAAACGTTGTTTTCTTTCAATGTAAACAAGTGCAAAATCATATCACATTTATAATTTTTGTTATGGCTAAAAAAAGTCATTTAACTTTATTCATTTATTTTTTTTTTATAAGTTATTTATTTATTTGTTTATTTTTTTAAAGGTAGGTGGATATATTTTTGACAATTGGAATAATAAAGCAAATTATTGTTGAAGTGATCTTCAGAAAACTTCAATGTGATTTCATCATCGGAGTTAGGTGGTTTTGGTTGTTTTAAGGGCCCGGCGGGTAGGTTAAAAAAAGGATTTTAATGTCTGGATCAAAATTTTGTTTTTAATCTGATTAAAGTTTCTCAGTTTTTACATGTCATGTTAAATAAAACATCTGAAAATAAATCGGTTTTAAAAAAATAATAATATAGTTTTTATGTTTTTGTTGATCTTATTTGCAATAACCCTTATTATCGTCCTCCTCCTCCTCTTCATTATTATTATTACTATTATTTCTAGTGTTGTAAAAATTATTTACAAGAACCACGTGTCAACATAGGGGCGTGTCCATTTAAACAACCTATATAAACTACTACCATGAAAGGGGAATAATTTGCGAAGTGCGAAGAGAATATGTCGTATACATTTACAGGTTTTCGCATTCAATTAAATTTGATAACAATCAAAATGCCTTTTCTCCGGAAAAAAATTATGTACGAAGGAAATTTACCTGTTTAATATATGTGCGTATATATACATCATTTAAAGCTAATCTCTTCAAGCACCGTTGGTTCAGTGGTAGAATGCTCGCCTGCCACGCGGGCGGCCCGGGTTCGATTCCCGGACGGTGCATTTTTTTTGTTTTTGTTTTTATTATTCTAAATTTTTTGAAGAGTGGAGGAGTTGAGTTGCTACTTTATATTTATTTATTTAAAAATAATATAAATTATTTTTTTTAACACTGACAAAGGTTCCACTTCCACTACAACCTGTATCATGTATTGCACACCAGGTCTACCCTTGCTAAAATTATATATTTCCAGATCTTAAAATTTATGTCTCTAACGTGTTTATTAATTAATAATAAAATTGCATTCAAAAATCAATTTAAACATACAACCAAATCTGATAGAAGCTTGGTTAAGGAACTTAGGTTTAATAAACTGGCAGGGAATTCGGCCTAGTTATTTCTATACAAAAAATCAGTTTAGTCAATATCAACATTATAGTAAGCATATTACTAATGCTTTTTGCCACAAAATTAATACAGCATATTATAACACAATGTAATTGAACCACGTCCTATATTCAAATGTTATATTCAGCGCCTGTCCAAAGCAGGAAGTATTGTTTTTCTTCTTAGTCCGATTGTAAGATGCGTGTTTTTCCATCTCTCATATTAAGAGTTTTTTTTCAAAAAATAAAACTCATTCCTTGCCAGGTTCCTTAACTTGCTGTAAATATTGTTTTTCTGTTTAAAAGACGAGTGACTGACTGAGGAGGGGCTGCAGGAGAGGGTAGACTTATAAAGGGAAGGGGTGACTTTTTGAAACATAAGTTGTGAACACAAATTATACGTGTATTTTACTTATTATTTCACAATTACATACCTGCAGTCACGAAGTACGAACAACATATTCATTGGAATGGAAAAATTAATGATCTCATTATAAATTTTATCACATAAATACAAATCGATTAAAATCTAAATTGAAATTTTACTCCCATCCAAAAGATCACCCACACAATAATCGTACACGGCTATGCTAAATTGGCAGAACAAAAATAACTTTAATTCGCGATACATATTTCTGCTTGGATTTTGATAAATGGTGATTAACACCTCAATATTCTTTCACTTATTTCGGGATGGTCAGTTGTGGGATGGTGGAGAAAACCGAAATGCCCCGGAGAAAACCATCGATCTTTAACAAGCAAATTGATAAGCTTTCTCACACTAGGATCTACCCGATGTGGATTCGAATCTTGGTAATGAGAGGCGCTGTGCTTTAAACCTTTCGGCCAAACCCCACATATTTCTGCGACATCGAGGAAAAAACGGGCTTTTCAGTAGCTTAAAATTGTTCATTCGAGCGATATAGTAATCTGTTTTGATTCAACAAAAAAGAAATTCTCTAAACAAGCTTGTCAGGTCGGATAAGCTAGCCGAAAGTAGGTGGTTTTCTCTGGGAACTACGGTTTCCCCTACCATCCCAGAACTGACCGCCTCGATATTAACTAAAGAATCTTGACTGGGCGTAAAACACCATTCCTCAACTCAACTCAGCAAACTCAAATTGGTCTTTGTTTGAATCCAAATCGCGCTATATAACAAAGCAGAATGTGAGACATGAACAGTCATAAAAATTATATGACAACTTAAAAATAATAATAATAATAATAATAATAGAAACGGACATAACAATAATAATAAGAAGAAGAATAAGAAGAAGAAGAACGGGCATAATAATAATAATAATAATAATAATAATAATAATAATAATAATAATAATAATAATAATAATAATAACGGCATAATAATAATAATAATAATAATAATAATAATAATAATAATAATAATAATAATAATAATAACTTTATTGCTCAATAAATTCGATTTAGACAATTTAATCATTTCACAATATATATTACAAACAAGTTAAATTATGAAAGCGACCGTTGATTAAGTTGTATTCACGTCAATTTTCTTAGGCGATATGAAATGTACATTCTTACAATACAGAAACAGACAAGAAGCAACTGCTGGAATAACACACGTGTCCAACAACATAAACTGGTTCTTAACCACAATCACTCACAAGCATATACAAACACACAGGCACAAAACGATACAAAAATTATTATTGTTATCATTATTTTTGGGGGTTGGGGGTGGGGTGGGGGTGGGGTTATTTATTAAAAAGTAGAACATAGCACCAAATTGGCAAATTAAAACTATATCCAATGAAAATCCTGCAGTGACCTGAAATATTTGAAGTTAAAAAAACTAGAAATAATTATTAAATCATTTGACAATATATTATACGTTTATTAATTTAAAAGAAAAGAAAATCTTAAAATCTATCTAAAAATTTTAGGTGAAATGGACCATCGTAGCTAACTGGGCACGATCTTGACCACCAAATTACGTTACACCTGGCTTTAATGACAACATATTCAGGCTAATGAGGCTCCTTTGTATAATAATAATAATAATAATAATAATAATAATAATAATAATATATCAAATTTGGATTGAATTCTAGCAGCCTCTTGCCTAATTTTTAAATTCACTTATGATGTCTCGTGCAGAATTATAAATGTATTTCTTTTCGGGAAAAAAAAATCAAAATTCAAAATTCTGCATATGGCATTGATGATACACTCGTTGTAGTATTATCCACAGATAAGCCATAATAATTTCAGAATACAGTAAAAAGCCGTAAAAATCTATTTCAAACTTAACTTCAGATTTTGTTCATTTTTTGTAATTGAATTTCTTGCTCAAAGGGATAAAGAACCGCCACTGAATTCGCAGAATTATGGTCTTGTTTGAGCTATGCATACCGTGAGCGAGTGACCCAAATGATGCTTAAATCGCCATTTTAGGTAAAAATAATTAAAAGAAGGTTAAAAACAGTTTTGATAGAATCTCCTTTATGGAAAAATTCTTAAAATTTAGTTATATTTCAGCAACATAAAAATACACATTTTTCACATCCACTTGACACAATTTAAGCTGCATTAAGTTTTCCAAAGAAAAAAATAAAACGGTGCTAATCTAATAAATGATGTTCCTAATGAACAATGTTACATTTGGTTCAACGATAAAAGCTCGAATAAATACAGAAATTACAGTATTTACGCAGCCAGATGCAGCATTTGGGATCTAATATTAGAACATGGTTACGTCATCAAAACCCGCGTCATTTAAACACAACTTTCAAAATGTTGAAATACGATAAATTAAACACAGAACTTCTTGAATTTGTCATTTGTGACTTAGTAAGGGAAAAATAACACCATTTCAAATACATCCGGATATTAATGAAGGACAATTAATGCAATCTGTCATGTTTCACTTTCGATTCTAGGCTTTTCCGTACATCCGTGCGCATGCTCTAAGCTCATAATTACCATCGTAGAACACTGACCAACCGGTTAGAGGATTCCGTTTATTTACAGCTAAAAGAAATGAAATTTTAGAAAATGAATGTCACGGATCGTGGTTAGAAGATATCTACTTTTAAAAAAATATATTTTCAGAAAATCAAAAAAAATTCAGAAATTTGGTAAACTTAATGCAGCTTTAAACTCATTTTAAAATTTTGATCACCTGGGCTGGGATTTTCGACCGGAAGTGTCTCGAAATTTTGCGATACACTTCTACCAAAACGACAAAAAAAGCTAAAATCAAACACATATATAGACATCGTAGTCTTATATCATATATGTTTTTTGCCTTGAACAGGAACATATGCGTGTTGGTTGTAACCCGTGAATCCATTTTTTTCTTCTACTTGCACTGTGGGGTTCACCAACATAGACCAGAGCTTGATCAATGCTAAAAATGGAACTAAAATCCAGACGCCATTCGGAATGGCAAATATAAATATTTCTTGCATCAATGTAATCCCCACACGATAATGGCCGGCTCCACAAAATTCTGTGAACATCAGGAAGTAGAGGACCGTCTTCCAAAAGGTCATGACAGTCACGGTGAATGCCAACATCCGGGTATGACGGGCATTCCAGTAGTGCTGTAATTCACAAAGAATGACGTCATTAGCAAGTAACAAGTAAAATGAAATTGACAATCTTTTACCAAACAAAATATTTAAAATTCTGCACATTAGCAAATGACGTCTCAAAACTAGCACCCCGATTCTTATTTGTTCTTATATGCTAGACGGGTAAATGTGCTAATTTTGCTATGTCTCATTTTATATTAACACGTGACCTGTCTCAAAATGTTACAGTGGAGAGGGAATAAGGTATTCCCCCCCCCCCCCAAGCAAGCAAGGTTTTTACACTTATATATATATCGAGACGGTCAGTTCTGGGATAGTGGAGAAAAGCGGAGTGTATGGAGAAAACCACCGAGCTTGGACAAACTGACAAACTTCTCACACCAGAATATGATCTACCCAAGCGGGATTCGAACCCAGGCAATAAAGGACATGTGATCCGTAAATACGCGCTTTATGCCACTCGGCAAATAAGGCCCCTAAAATTAATGCTTCACAAGTTAAAAAAGACGAGACAGTTAGTATTACTTCACGTAAGTACTGTCACGTAAGTCAGATCCTAAGTAGAATGTCACTTACGAAATACAAAATGTCCTGACACACACTTTATAATAAATTTAAATTTGATTAAGTTTTAATTGAATAAATAAATAAATACGAGGACATCTGACAATGATAAATTATATATTTATTATTATCATTGGATATATAATTATGTAAACAGATAAATTTGAATTCCATACATCATGTCATATCCCTGATATTAGGAATTATTTTGACAAGAATAAACAAATTTATGTAAGTAACTGACCCGAGAGAAACCATTAATCTTTGACGATTAGACTGGATTAACACTAGCACAAATAACTTTTCAATTTTAAATCATAAATATGTGTTAAGAGATCAAATTTTAAATTAAGATATCTCCGCGTCATGGAATGTGACAGTTCAGATGTTAAGTATATGTAGACCTAAGAATATTAGTTGATGAAATTAAACTCAGATAGTCAACCTTGACCGGATTTCTGTTTATGAAGTTTTGGGGCAAGTTTCACAATTTTTTTTTTCCAAAAATATTTTGATTTCATTTCTTTAGGCACTGGCTTATAAACAACGATGCTTCTCAATAATTAAACAAAAATCTATCTCTGTAAAAATTTTTTGTTGATTGTCCTGACAAAATCTGTTTTTTCGGGTTCTCCGGTTTCCTCCATCATTTCAGAACTGACCGCCCCAAAAGAGAAAAATACAAATAATCTGGACTGATACTTCAAACCTCAAACACCGTCACCACATTCCCTAGGTTTATTCCAAAGTCTGAATTAAGGAAAGTTTTTAATTTAATAACGAATCCATGATGTTTATTCCCGCACTTGGTTCCTTTTTATCGAAGCTGATTTCACCAAGCATGTTTATATAAGTTGTCGCCCTTCTTAGTTTTGTCATTGATTCAGCTATCTAAATTCTATGTCGAGGACCGCAGTGGTCGAATGGTTAATGAGTTAGCCTTCAAGCTCAAAGCGTGTCGTCGCTGTGGATTCGAACTTATTCGATGACAAATGAGAAAGGTTTTTCCTTGTCGTTGGCCCTTACTGGTTTGCTCCAGTATAATGGGCTGAGTGGTTTGTGATATTTATCCGCGTTACTGCAGGCGAGTGCGCTAGCACTCTTCGCAGCAGTGGTTGAATCTTCTACTTTTGGTAGCAGAAAGAAAAACATTAACCCGTTCTTTAAAAAATGTTATAACATAATACGACCATAACAAAGCTTGGGACACCACCAATGCAAAACAAGAAAGATCGGCATTTAAGAATTTAACGGATGGAGGTATTAAAAGACGAAGATATCTCATAACGTTTTTATAATTATTTATTATTTATTATTGTTGTTGATGATGATGATGATGATGATGATGATGATGATGATGATAATTAGGGATGAAAAAATTATTGATGACAACTTTAATCCTTTTTGCTTCCAGGTTTGATATATAAACCAAATTAATTATTTTTATTAGTGTTTGAAAATTAATGCTGTCCTTGTAGTGATAATTTATGGCACTTCTTGTAATAATATTGCAATTTCTAACATTTTTACACAAAACATTTCATTTTTATTTGAAAATTAGTTGAGTTAAAATCTGTAAAATAGAGAACGCTTATAACACATTTAATGCACCATTACAATGATAAAAATGATTTATAACACAAATATTAAAGTACCTGATATGATTTATAACTAGTAGTGAAAGTAGACAGGTGCCAAAGACAGGAAAGAACCATGTTATGTTATAATCAAAGAGACATAACTCGTAAAGAATTTTATTACATCGAACGTAATAATAGAAGTACAAGTAGCTTCCCTTTGTCCACAAAGAGTTGAGTAGATGAGTTGAGTAATGGTGTAAACGTCCCAGTCAAGAATATTTCACTTATATCGAGACGTCGCCAGCTATAGGCGAAAGTGCAGAAATTTTGCCTTTGGGTTGCGCTGATGGCATCATACAGCAGGGTTCTTTATCGTGCCATGCCTGCCATGACACTGGACCTCGTTTATTTTAAGTTCCCATCCGAAAGAACCGTGACTTTCATTTCGTAATGCCGAATGCTTGGCGAAAGATCAGTCACTACCCACTTTCAAGTCTTGTGTCAGACCCGGCCGGGGTTTGAACCCACGACGGAGCGAGCACTTTACAGACTGAGCTACCGTATAGTAGTGGTACTGTCCACAAAGACTTTTTATAACCGTATATTTAGTGTCCGTTCAAGGTCAAGGGTTTTAAATCAGCAGTCATTTTATTTTAGTAAAACTAAAACTAAAAATAAATAAATAAATAAATAAATAAATAAATACTTTTAAGATCTCGTTAGAATTTCCTATACCAATAAACTACAGTGTATCAATAAATGAAATACTGCGAAAATTTTAAGTTAGGTTTTGATAGAAATAAGATACTAAAATGATTGATTTGGCGAAGTAACATAAGAGATAAAAGTAAAATTAAAATATACATGTTTATTTATTTATTTATTTATTTATTTATTATTATTATTATTATTATTATTATTATTATTATTATTATTGTTGTTGTTGTTGTTGTTGTTGTTGTTGTTGTTATATTTTGCTATATTTTTATTACATGTATTATGTAAAAAAAATAAATAAATAAATAAAAAACAAAAAAACGTTAGATCTTGTTTTGTTATCGCAAAAGAAGGTTTTACGGCCTAAATATAGGTTTTTCGAATTATTTTGCTCGCCATATCGCTGACCACTTAGTTTGTTATACTCTCACCCAGCATACCAGTAAAGGCCTACGGCAGAGGACTTGTTTTCTCATATCGATAACTCCATCCTAAACCATTTGATATAAGTATCTTGAATGAGCATGAAATTTTATTACTCCGTTCATACGACAATGAACCTCGATATCGAACGAAAAACGACGATCTCGTATATCCAATACATTTCACAAATACAATAGTTTTCGGAGTCCTTCATAGTTTTGACAAAAATGCGCCTGGAATTTTCATTTAATAAAAAAATAGGAAAATTAAGTATTCAAAAATTAAGTTATTATGTGCATTTTTTTTCTTTTTAGTTTTCCTTATTTTTATCCCCCGTAAACAACTTTAAGGATGTTGACAGTCTTAAAAATAAATATATTGATTCTTTTACAATTCAGGTAAGACTAGTCAACTGATTAGTTCGAGTTGTGTCCCTTGAGTCATCAAATTTCGATTACCTGACAGAATGGTCTGCATTGTATACCTTTGACATTACGGGCGAGTGAAGTAACGCTATAAAGGTCGTTATAAATGTGCACTAGTCCAAAGTAGACATGAAACACATGAGATGAATAAAAATTGTCTCGTCATAAATGCCTAAAACCCCTGATTAGACGTAAAACAGCATTCGATCAATCAAAACTTTGACATCCAATATAAATTATTAATTGTTCGCTCTTTATAACTCTTAACGTGTAATGCTAGTAACGTCTAGTTGCCTTATATTGAATCATTTATTCATTGAAAATTTTATTGTGATAGATTAGAAGATAATTTCGGAGATAAAAGAATTTTTATTTCTGTGTATCATGAGAATATCTGCTGTTGTGAAAACCTGTGTTCGAATCCAACTTTGAAAGATCCTAGTATAAGGTAGTTGGTCGAAACTTGCTTTTGTAAAATGGTTTAGTTTTTTAATCTTAAATTCAGAGGCCTTGATTGACAAGTAGATCAGAGAACCGATAAGCCTCGATAGACGAGTAATCCAAAGTACCGATGTACAAATCACAATTCCTCTAAACGCCTAGACCCATTCTAAAATTCCTTGCAGTAGAAGTGATAAAGATCGGGGTCGGGGGTATTCCGGTTTCCTCCATTATTCCTATCAAAACTCCACCCCCCCCCCACTTTGCTGCTGTCTTTTCATTTCCTTTTCAATATAACTTCATTTAATTTTCAAACGAGCAGCAATTACGTTAGCAATTTCAAAATACGATATCGATTTTTTAAAAATATTATCAGACAATGAATGAATGAATGAATGAATGAATGAATAAATAAAAAAAAATAAATAAATAAATAAATAAATAATAAACGAACAAATAGAATTAAAAATAAAAGAAATTTACCCATTAACTGGAAAACAAAACTTACCATGCCGATTGTAATGACATTAAAAAGCACTTCCACATAATTCAACCTGGAAATAGAATAAGTAAATAAATTAATTAATCCAAACTATAAATGAAATATAAATAAATAAATAAATAAATAAATAAATAAATAAATAAATAAATAAATAAATAAATAAATCCAAACAAGAAAATAAATAAATAAATAAAAAGAATATATAAATAAGTACTTTTAAAAAAAACCAGGAGAATTCTGTTTTCTCTCTCCATTCTTTATAAGTAAGTAAATTGTATTGTTTGTATAATGAAGCAGTTGTGTATATATGTTATATGTATATTTGTATCTAATCTGGATAATGTATTTCTGTTTATGTAAGTTAAAACAAACTTGATGTATAGTAATGTGAAAATGTATGCCGCCAATTTTGAAAAATATTGTAAAGTACCTCATGTACCACCTCTGGTGGTTTAGAGAGAATAAAGAATTAGAATTAGAAATTAGGATAATTGTCGTTTAACGACCTAGTCAAGATTTTTACATTGATATCGAAGCGGGCCAGTTCGGAATGGCGAAGGAAACTGGAGTGCTCGGAGAAAACCACCGATCTTTGATAAGTGAACTGACAAACTTTCTCACACTAGGATCTGCTCGAGTGGGATTCAAACTCGGCACTGAGAGACACTGTAAGCGCGCTTTAGACCATTCGTCCCACAGAGGCCCCTTATAAGTAAAGAGTACGATGGCCGATAGCGGCCAGGCTAAAATAAAGCATTTTACCTATGTTTTTGTACAACGGTACACTTTTTTATGGTACACTGACACGACTTTTTTGGTATGTTTGTGTACCATAGTACACTTTTTCATGGTACACAAATATGACTCTTTTGGTATGTTTGTGTACCATAGTACACTTTTTCATGGTACACAAATACAACACTTTTGGTATGTCTGCCTACCATAATACAAATGTTCAGGCTAAAATGAAGCATTTTACCTATGTTTGTGTACCACGGTACACTTTTTATGGTACACAAACACGAATCTTTTTATGTGTTTCAGTATCATAAAATGTGTACCATGGTACACAAATATAGATAAAATGCTTCATTATTGTCCGGCCGTTATCGGCCATCGTAAAAAAAGAGACATACATAAAACCGTGATACTACTAGTGTAAGCGTGTAACGACATAAAACATTTAAATCTTGAAAGGCTTTAATTATCTGTAATGTGACCCTCTACTGCCTAAAGACGTCTGAATCGTAAAAGTGCATTTCAAATTTGATAATAACTTACTACTAGTTAAATGTACCATTGTTATTATATCTCAATGGCAGATTATGTTGGTTGGATGTTTTACGTCGCAGCAGCTGTTTTCAGCTATCCAAAATAAGAAAAAAATTTTCCTTAGTAATCTCAATGGTAAATCTTGATCCCATTTTTTTTTAGTTTTATTTTTTTTATATTATTCTTTTTTTTTTTTTTTTTTTTTTTTTTTTTTGGGGGGGGGGGGGGTAGCGCGGGGGTGAGTTCCACGCAATTTATGATCTGCTTTGTACTAGTGCACAGTAATGGCGACTTAAAGAGAGCTAACACACTTGGCCATATTTCGCAGACACACACACAGTAAACCAACCAAACACACCCGACAAACTAGTTAAGGTCCAAGACAATAATAAACTTATAATAAAAAAATATATATGAAGTTATTTTTCACTTTGGTCGGCTGAGGTAAAACCTACAGCAGAGAGATAACTTAGATTTTGTAAGCCTTACGCCTGAACCATGTGAACACACAGACCCTAATATCACCGCCTTAAGTTTGGTTTTTATCTTTATGATACACGAAGAAAAGTTAAATGTTGGTTTTGGCGATATCTGACAATAATTATTTAATAAATGAATTCATTCTTATTAACCAATAATAATTAGAAATCTTAAAAGCCGGGGGGAACTCGATAATATGTTAATTATCAGCTTAGCGCATGCGCGGAAGTCTTATCAACGTCAGTAAACAATGGCGTCAGCAGAAGGAAAATGTGTTCGTGTTAGAACGACAACAGATTCTGCCAAGAAAAGAACAAGGGCAAACTGTGACAAACTGACTCTAAGGATTCCAATCGACCTGTTTAAGATAGAAAAATGACTGTAAATAAAACAGTTTGGCCTGAATACACAACATGGCCGTATTGGTCTTGAACACGTGCTATTTTGCTGTGTTTGTTGACGTTTGCCTCGTTTTCGATAAAGAATCATGCGATCAATGTTCTTCTAAAATAAGAACTTTGGTTGATTAAACTAGCAGTAGGTTTTATCATGGAATGAAGTATTACATTTTTATAAGAGGCATAGTTAAAAAACAAGAATTCCACGGAATTAAATGTCTTGGTTAGTTTTTGACTTTAACATAAACTTTCACATTTTGACACGCCGCCGACACCGGAAAAGTAACACCTAAGTCGCGCCTTATGGCGATGCCAGGCTTAACAAAAATGCGCCGTTTATAAATTATGCATAGGGAAACTTTATGCAGCTTTAAAGAAAACAATTTGTTTCTGCTTATGTAACCAAGATACCTTCCGTACAGTGAGAAGTCAAAGTTTTTTTTTTTTTTTTTTTTTTTTTTTTTTTTTTTTTTTTTTTTTTTTTTTTTTTAAATTGTTGTTGGTTCCAGTATACTTACAGACTTTGTGCAAAAACGAAAGCATCAGTGACGTCATTATATCTCTGATCAACCACAACGTAATATTTATCTGAAATAGAACATAGTATGAAGCTGTAACGTGTTACTTTGCAAAAGCCAATGTTATCAAGAACAAAGAACAAAACAGAAAGAAAACAAGACGAAATAATCAACAGTGATGATCAAAGGTTCTTTGTTGGCCGAGTATTGTTAGTCTTAAACCCAAAGACTATCTTATCTGTGGGTTCGACTCCGGTCGATTTCGAGTACTTAAATTGGTACAAAATATGGCAGTAAGAAAGCGACAACAACAACAACTATAATGATAAATAATAAATCATTTTTTTTTTAAAAAATTAATTAAAAAAAAAAATACAAAACTAACGATAACGTTTTGTTCAATCTACTTTTCTTTTCTTTTTTTTTTTTTTGAACCCTTTCCCTTTTTCATTTTATTCATTTGGGCAAAGTTTTCTGAATGTTCAAATGCAATCAGAGTCTTTCAAGTGCTTTAATGGTTCACTAAATCAATCGAGTTTTATGTCTATGATCTGAATAACATCTCAATCCACGGTCGATTTAATATTTAGTGTGTTTTACTGGTCTGGAAATGGTTTAGGGGATTTTTAAATTGGGGTCCAAAACGTGTTACCAGTTTTATCGTGTTGGCCTAATTGTAACAGAAAAGGGAAAAGTGCAGCGGTCATACTCAGACTCGAACCCGTGACCTTCCGAATACTAGCGGGACGCTCTACTTACTGAACTGTCCAGCTACCTATAATACCGCTTCATTTTCCCTTCCTTTATTTTCGATTCAACTACTTTGATTCGGAACTACAAGGTTCTACCCTGAAACCATGTTGGTCGGTCACTTCCCAACCCCGGACCAGTCCCCAAACAGAAGAGGGAAAAATGCAGAGGCTCGAGACCTTCTCAATACATCATCGGGACGCTTTATCGACTGAGCTTCCCGGCCACCTATCAAGCCCGATCCGTGTTCACGAAGACTTTGCCATATTCGCATCCACCATAGAAAGACGTTTTGCGATCATAAAATGATGGATTTGCGATAATATAATGGTGTTTTGTAAACATATAATGTTGTTTGCATATATTATAATGATGAAACACACACACACACACACACACACACACACACACACACACACACACACACATGTTCAAACTTAAATATTCTAAGACAAAACCAAAATATATAATGATGAAAGCAAATATCATGGTAAAATGAATTCATAAACCATTTTTCTACAATGTCGGACAACTATGGCGTTCCATATATACGTATGTACTTTAAAATGATCTATTAATATGATATGAGTATTAACGTTAGAATATATCGTAATTCTTAGTGTAAAATTATAAACATTGAACTTGTGACAATTCCACAAGTTCATTGACCCCCGTTGACCTTAACCTAATGTCAACGTACACTTAGAACTCTCTCTTTATTAGGTCATTGTACGCTCTGGAGTCGTGATTATTACTCTTCAACAATTTATTTATGAAGAAAACACATGATGTCGTTTTATTGAGAAAAACTATGCCAAATCCATATAAACCAATAAATAGGAGTACTTAATGTCGCTGTTATTTTGACAAATTAAAAAACAAGCACATAAACTGAACGCCCGTGGGTTTGTTACTTTATTGCACTGTGTGTAATAATCTTGTACCAGTTTTTGGATATATTCATGACCGTATTCTGGTTATAATGATAAACTTAATACGTAAAGAACTTTTAAGTGTCGCCGAACATTATGAATATTATGTAACTTATCCTGTTTTTATGCAAAAATGCATATACATGTTTTTTTTTTTTTTATAGATTTTCAACATAACCGGTAAAAATTACTTAATAAATTACTTCCATGAGCCACACCGGCGCTGTAGTCCCGTTTGATTCTAGACTTTAAAATTTGAGATACTTCTTTCTCGCCTGGCGCTCGGTCAATCTATTAATAATCGCCTCGATGGATCAGTGGTAAAGAGTCCGGCTTGAGAGCGCCAGATCGGGGAGTTCTACCCCCTCCCCCAGTTATACAAGACTTTAAAATTGAGATACTTCTTTCTTGCCTGGCGCTCGGCATTTTGAGGACAGAGTATCATGTCATATGCTGATTTTGAATTTCTATTAAAATAAATATTCAAAATCAGCACTTGACAAACCTTTATTAAGTCTTTAAGATTAAAAGTGCATATCTCATCATCGAAAAACCACTGCAGTAGCTTAGTTGGTAGAGTGCTCGCTCCGTAAGTGGGAGGTCATGGGTTCGAAACCCGACCGGGTCTGACTCAAGCCTTGAAAGTGGGTAGTGACTGTTCTTTCGCGTAGCACTCGGCATTATGAAATGAAAGTCGCGTTTCTTTCGGATGGGAACTTTAAAAAAAAGAGGTCCAGTGTCACGGTAGGCATGGCACGATAAAAAAACCCTGCTGTATAATGCCATCAGCACAACGCACAGGCAAATTTCTGCATTTTGGCCTATAGCTGGCGACGTCTCGATGTAATTAAAATATTTTTGACTGGGACGTTAAACACCATTACTTATTTCTGATGTGACGTAAAAAAAAACTTTAACCAATCAACCGAGGAAATAATAAACATCGAAGGTGCGCGTTTTAGATAACCTAATTATGTATGTTATTCTAGCCCCAGTTTCACAGGAGTGTACACTCAAATCAAATATTCCTATTTTTCTCTCCTATTTTAAAAAGTTTAGTTTTTATGAGACATTGTTTCGTTTTGTTCAACACGCCTAGACTGAAAATTTAAATACAACATTAGATATTTAATTTTAATTGTGAAATGTCTTAAAAATTAACATAGAAATATTCTCTAATTTGAGTTAAGTGTACACCTAATTGAGTAAACGATTGAGTAACTTGGACCTGGTCTTCAAATTCTCATAACCTTTTTTGTCTTTCTATTACTTGAGCAATTAATACTGTCGGTCTCAACTGAGAAAACACTAGGCTTACAGTTTAATTATTTTATCAAACCAACTTTTTATTCAACATTTAGGGTTTTTTTTTAACATTTTTTAACATTTTATTAAATTTATGTTGATTGCAATCAGTGTTTAAATCAAAAAAATTTGTTTAAATTTACAAAATAATTCGTGTATATTTAAATGCATTTACTATTTCACATTCGGATTTATTCAATTTTATACAATTCAAATTCCCCCTTTTTTTTAAATTTACCTATTGATGCTAATTGCAAAAAGTATTGAATTTAAAATAATGGTTAAAAGTTTCAAAATAATTCGGGCATATTTTCTTTAAAAAAAACTTAGTTATTCAAGAAAACTGCTGAACCTTGCACTTGAACTGAATGACATTATTACCACCAACAAAACCTTGACATAGATTTAGGGATATTTGGCCTAGATATAAACATTATTAATGAGATATACCTTTTTATTGGGAGGTGAATGACCGTCTAGGTCGTGAAGTCCTTTTTTAAAAAAAAATTGTCGCAATCAAAACAACTCGAATTGTAAACGATACGAAGCATGATAAAGGAAAATTGAAATAACGTCGTTTGTATGTAACTGAAATAGGAGATGTTCAGTGTTTCTTAAGTGAACAACAGATGGATAAAAATTGGACAATCTGTGTTTTACGTCCCAGTAAAACTTTATTCACATATTTTGAAGCGGTAAGTTCTGGAATATTGGAGAAAACCGGAGTGTCCGGAGAAACCGTCGAACTTTTGAAAGCCAACTGACAAACTTTCTACCACTAGGATCTGCCCGCGTGGTATTCGAACCTAGGCGATGAGGGGCACGGTGGTCCATAAGCGAGTGCTTGAGACCACTTCACCACCAAGGCTCTCACTAGATGCCGAGAAGCAATGTGATCCGTAGGCGCGCGCTTTAGGCCACTCGGCCACTTAAAAAGCAGAAGCCACAAATTTGTATTGGGTAGTTGCTAAAGGTACCAACTAAGCAAAACAAATGTGCTAAAAACGCAAGAAAAACAACCCACAAAATAACCTATAAATAAAGTTTTTAAAACTGTCTTTGGGTTTCAGAGTGATGAACATCTCCAATTAAATTAGGGACAGTTATCTACATTTTTAGCTTTGGTGTTAGTAACCCATCTTAAGAACCTCCTTACATAATGGAACTCGCCGCGCCATTGTCTCTTTACGTTTGTGCGGAATAAAATGGATAACGTTTAAGGCCCGATCTCACTACATTTACGGATGCCAGGAGGATATAAATTGTAAGAAAATCTTAACATCCGTTGGAAAATGCCATGTATCCGTTGTGTACTCATTGCAAACGCTCTGCACATAGAGCATCCGTCCATTGTAATTTTATCCGCACAAAAAGTTTTAGCTACACAAATCTTTTAGAAAGGATTAACTTTTTTGCCGTGTACGATGTAAAACCGCGACATATACGAGCAACAAACGTTCTATGTCCGTAATCATCCGTTAAACGTCCGCTTCTGCACCCTCTTGGCTTCCTCGCAACTCACAGCTGAAAACGGAAAAGAAGTTAGAAGCACAAAAATAGAAATGATGTGAGCGTATGCATCTCATATATGAAGTATTCAAAACGGACAAAGTGTTTGTATCTGGGATGTATCTCGTATATTTATGATGTCTGTATCTGTCATCCACTTCTATCCGCTTTTATCCGCTAGGCTTCCGATGTGCATCCTTTTAACAACCCGACTACATACTGCCCAGGTCCGTTTATGTCCGTTTTGTTTTTGCGAATTTCGTCAATTTGGATAACGGATGGGGCCATCCACGAATTTAGCTCGTCCGCTGTGTCCGTTTTGTGTCCATCGGCCAGTGCGACCAGGACTTTACGTCAAAAATTCCCGAAAAAAACATCGTTATTACGGAAAAACGTCACCTTATGCAATTTCATTGGCAATAGAAATATTTGTCCCGCATAAGCGCTATGAGTTACCACGTTGTGCGCTGGGGAGTGTGGACTATGTGTGATTAGTCAATTTTTCTATGCTCATATGATTTTGGCTATATTGTCAAGCTGTACTGTGTATTGAATGGTGGGTCTGGTTATTAACAAAATGTGAAAACAAAATGCTGATTCCAAATCAATGTATACCCATAAATTCTTAGTCTATTGTTTGAAATAGTTGTGCAAAATCATATTCTATCATGCCGAATAAGAGTGCTTTATCGTCATCGATTAATATCAACAAAAAACCTACAACAGCAAAAAACACCAACAACAACATCGGTATCATCATCACTTTCATCATCACCATCATCATCATCATCATCACCATCATCATCATCATCATCATCACCACCATCATAATCATCACCATCATAATCATCATCATCATCGTCATCATCACCGCCACCATCATGCACCAGCACCACACCACCGACATGCACCACTTCCACCACACATCATCATCATCATCAACAACAACAAACAATGAACCAACAAGTCTTACATGTATGTATCATCCATTAAAATTGTGGAAATATAATATTTAAACCATTATCTCTTTTAACAATATTTTGTCGCAGAAATTATAAATTTTGCAAGATTCTCCGAAAGTTCCGAAGGAATTATTGTTCTGCTTAAGTTGTAAAGATTGCACTTTACGCCACATTCACTTATATTGCTTAAGGCGCTCAATTCTGGGATGGTGGAGGAAACCGGAAACCTCTGTGTCATAACTTTAAATGGCTTTCCGCCCAAGTGAGCTTCATTAAAAAATAAGCCTGATTTCACCAAACAATGAATCGGCTGTATATAACCCAAATCATCGTCTAAAGCTACTTTATGTTGATTACAAGTATTCTGATAACGTTTTCAAGATAAATTTATGAGGATGACGTTATTTTATCAAAATTATTTTCTGAGGTGAACGACCGACAAGGTTTATTTATGCCACGTGTCTGACCTACATATTCATCTCACAGAATTTTAATGTTACATTGCGTGTGTCAAATCGACGGGAATGTTTTAAATACCAATAGTGCAATAATAATCTTGTTAAGACAATGTATTGGGCAAGTGTGCATTAACACGAAATTTCAAAATATAAAAAATGATAATAAATAAATAAATAAATAATTCAATTAAATCAAATTTACAAAACAAACAATTTTATAATGGGAATTTTATACAATAAGTGTAAAATATTTATAATTTATAATCACCGAAGTTGGAAAGAAAAGTGATACCAAAGCTTATTGAAAATTTGATCATTTAAATATTCAAGCTGTAAGTATTTTACAAACTTATTTTTAAAAAATAATGTTATTATTTTTTTTATTATTTTGAAAATTTTACAATCAGAAATAATGTTAACGTTAAATCAGACGGATATCGATTTGTTGAGAATATATATATATATATATATATATATATATATATATATATATATATATATATATATATATATATATATATATATATATATATATATATAAAGTTTGTAAAATTTTTAATATAAATATATTAATATTTTAATTTATATATAAATATATATATATTGTAAAATTTTACGAGTTATAAAAAATAAAGGTAGAAAATTTATATCCTTATTATCAGTTAAAAATAAAAATATCCCAAATTGGAAATTTATGAATATATTTTTTTACCCGTAAGGTAAACTTTTTAAGTTGTTATTCTCTGATTTTCAATATTTTATTATAATTGTAAAGTACTAATTTTCAATATTTTATATCATAAAGTTTTGTTTTTTTTTTTTTAAATCATTTTACGATTTAAAAAAAGTCACAAAAATGTACAAGCTCCTAAAATTTACGCATGGTTAAGGTTTTAAAAAATAACAATTTATAACAATTTAAAAATTTACAAAATATTTAAATTATTTTTTTTTACAATTTCAGAAACGTGTAAATAAAAATATCCTAATTTCAAAATTCTACAAATAACACATTAGCAAAATAATACAATTTCAAATGTTTGGAGACTATGAAAAATAAAAATAAACATTTGAAACTGAAACGATGGACTTAGTAACCGCAAAACGCAGCCAAGAACGCTGAACAACAATTAACTATAGAATCATTCAAACGATATCGGATGGATACCAGCTTCCGTGAAACAATGGAAACACGTTATCGGACAGTGGTGTCGGTTTACATGTATGGAGAACTCTCGATTAGTCTAGTTAATAATTCTGTTGATAGCAAAACAGATCCTATTATAAAGTCATGGGATGGTAGCAAATTAAATGATTTTCATGCTAATATCAATCTTTTACAAGTTAATAATATTTTTTTATATTTTATATAGCAAAATAATGATGTAGACTCAGCTTTTATTAATGAGCAAGTTACAAGTGTAGTTAATGTTATTGTTGATGCTGCAATGAACACATTTGGCACTTTTTTGCCAAAACAATCAAAGGGTACTTGTTATTGTAATAATTCAAAAGAATGGTTCGATGGCGATTGTTATAAAGCCAGAAAAAAATATAGAAAATCAAAAAGGTTATATAAAAAATACAAGTCTAATTTTTTCAAGGAAGAGATGTGTAATGAAGAAAAAAATATAAGAAGTTGTTAAACAAAAGTTATAGACAGCATAGGTTAAAGCTGCAAAACAAAATTAAAAAACTTAGATCATCAGATCCAAAAGCGTACTGGAAATTATTTAAAATAAATCAAATCAAGTCAAAAAGGGTAATGTTGATGTAAAAGAATTTTATAATAAAGGTAGTAATGAAGCAACTGTATTGAATAATTATATTTTTGCTAATAATAATGATAATGTTAAATTAAATGCTGTCATTTCTAATGAAGAGATAATGTCTTGTATACATTCATTAAAAAATAATAAATCCCCGGGTATTGATAATGTTTTTAATGAATATATAGTACACTCTGTTGATTACATGTTACCTATTTATAACAAACTGTTCAATCTTATTTTTGATACAGGTATTGTACCTGATGCATGGTCTGTTGGTGAGGTGTGTTCTCGATTTGCCCACATTTTAAATTTCACCAACACATGTGGGCAAACTGAAACTTTGATTTTTAAAATGTGGGCAGATCGAGAACAAACCGCTTCAAATATCCTTGCAAATGCTCAACGAGTTAAAGTAAGTGCCAAAGTCTGCCATGAAATTTTACAGAAGAGAAGAAATATTTTGTTTTTACAGTTTTATATAAGTTTTCTATCCTTTTAATATCCTATATAAATATATCATAATATAATTGTTCAAAAGTATATATTTTATAGTATTTAATCTATTTTTTTAAAAGTCTCTTGTAATTCTTTTAGAATGGCTACATATAATATTTTTAATGTTTTAATATGTAAATGCTCGTGTCTTGTATGTAGGTGAGACTAATATAAAATAATATGTAATATATAATATGTAACAAGACGAAAAAAATACACTTATGGGTTGATTTGATTTGATTGAATGGAGTTTTACGTCCCAGTCAAGAATATTTCACTCATATCGAGACGTCACCAGCTCTTGGTGAAGGTTTGAAAATCTTGACCTTTGCAGTCTGCTTGGGGCAATGTGCAGGAGCCGGGGGATTCTGACTTGTGACGTGACACAGAATATCTCCTCCGGGGGAATCTGTGACTTTCATTTCTTTACGCCGAGTGCTTGTCGAAAGAACAGTCACTACCACGGTAGTGGTACAGTCAGACACGACCGGGGTTCGAACAACGATCTCACACAAACGAAGAGCTACTAGTGCTACTAGATGACCTTAACCAACCCACTTATTTCTGAAACTGCCGGTGGTTCGGAAATAAGGCTCTTTTGCCTAGCAACCCCTCTATGTATATGCGTGCCAATTCAAGACAGCCTATACTAGTATTTTATTTTAATTTACTATTTTTTATAAATATAAATTGCAATTTTTTCAATTTTTTACTAACTTTGCTTAAAAAAAAAGGGCTACAATTTCATAACTTTATGTATAAATCACAAATTACAAATGTGACAGTTTTTAATTTTTCATATAAATCAAATTATCAAAAATCAAAGCACATTGTTTACTACAAGATATACTTGAATTTTTTTCAATAAACATTTGTTTTTTTTTTTTTTATTATTTTAAATTTACTTATTAAATTCACCAATATTTCATTTTTATTTATTCTTAATCTTGTTTCTCACAAAATTCAGACTTTTTTTTAAAAAAATCTGCACATTTGATAATAAAATTTTAGGTTTCAAAAATCATATCAATATTATCAAAATGGAAAATGTTATTTTACACTTCATTGAAGAGAAATTTGTCAATTCTAATAAAATTTTCATGTGCAGAATTTGTGATTTTTTTATGATTATTATTATTATTATTATTATGTTTATATTTTATTATTATTATTATTTTTATTATTTTTTTGGTGAAAATTCAAAATTCTGCACGTGACAAAATCAAACCAAAGGAATAGTTTATAAATTGAATTCGAATACAAATTTTTTTAATATAAAATACAATTTTGACGCATATGCCAAATTCGTGTTAAACAAGGCAAGCACCAGCATTTGGACATTTTCTTGCATCTTTTCGTATTGATTTGTTTAAACTGAACTATATGTTAAAAAACAAAACAAGAAAGAGGATTTATTTAGAAGTACCTGTAATGCATATATAAACTTTTTTCGATTTCGAAATGACGTAAGCTTTTCATTATATTCACATTAAGGAAATTTGGTAAATTATTTTAAAAAATGGATAATAAAAAATTCTTTGTTACATGCATACAATTCAATTCAATTCAAAATCATTATTGCAATAAGCTTACGAATGTTTTTGTCACAAATTTACACAAGAAAGTATGTACTTTAAAACAATAACAGGTAAAGAATTGTCACTGAAGTAAAAAAAATATTTTGGATTGATCAGTAATGAGCGAAATGCAGTGCGATGTTACTGTTTGGTGTAAAACATGTGTTAATGTGTATATTTAGAAAAAAAAAAATAGAACTAAAGGTAGGAATAATATTAACATTTAAGCAAGTTCTATTTTTTGTGCTTGTGCAAATAGTTTCAGTGAAAACAATATAATAGTTACAAAAAAGACAAGTAACATGGTTTAGATGCTTTTTTTTTTTAATTTTGACATCTTGAATGTTTACCGTTTTTTTATTGAAAAAATAAAATAAACAAAAAAGTATTTAAAATCATTTTATGTCTTTTGAATATAGCTAATTATATAAGTAAATAAAGGTTTATTTTATTTACAATATGAGGAAATGTGTGTTTATTTATTTTTTTTTATTTTATAAAATATATTCAGTTCGATTATATCCGACAATTTTAAGAATAAAAGAAGTTAAAAACCAGTAAATTCCTTGCAGAATGGTCACAACCGATTAAAAATTTTCAACTTATGACGGAGACTTGAATAAATATCCAAGTGTTTCTTTTTATCAATATTAATTTCAAAAAGCGGTAAAAATACACATGTTAAAATATATAATGAAAATGAATATTCACAAATCAGAAACTTAAATCGTTTAAACAAAGTTAACCCCCAGTTCTTTCGGCTTTGAAACAAGAAGCAGATGAAATTGCATGCAATGATTTTCTGTAAAATGTACAAAATTAGGACACACCACGATATGACTAAGAATAAGCCCAATTCAAATCCACTCTTTCTTTTTATATAATAACACAAAACATGCAAACTAAGCACCGAGAACACTCCACTCCCAGACTCGCTTTCAATGTGATACTTGGCTATGGAGGCTTTCTTTTTTTAGAAGTTGTTAAGCCGATTTGAATTGCTTATAAATCATTTTTTTTGCTGCCAGGATTAATTTTTTACAAGCATTAGTATTTCTATACGTTTTTTGTTTTTTATACAGCTAATTTAACATCAAAAAAAAACTTTTGATTTATTTTATTTTCTTAAAATTTATACATAAACAAGTCTTGTATGATTATGTGCTTTTTTAAATAAAATATGAGAAAAAAGCTTAAAGTTAACATAAAAATCTGAAATTGAAATTACTACCTTAAGTTTTATCCTGAGATACTTAAACAAGGGTTCTAGCAATGCATCAGATGTCTTCAACAGAAATAGAAATCATTGAAGGCATTAACCTAGAAGATACTTTTAAATGATAATTTTCTCTTTTATAATTTAAAGTTTCATAGTTTCTAATAATTTATTATTATTATTATTATTATTATTATTATTATTATTGAAGATCATTCCTCTCATCAACTTTGAA
Organism: Tegillarca granosa; assembly: GCA_029721355.1. NCBI lineage: Eukaryota > Metazoa > Mollusca > Bivalvia > Arcoida > Arcidae > Tegillarca > Tegillarca granosa. Next base: position 8,154,172 of record CM056604.1, read on the forward strand.
TACAACATTATTTAGTTACTTCTTAAATCATGAAACTCAACTATGAGGAGACTGGTTAATATAGTATAAGAGTTTTACTCTTGTTCCAGAATTCTGGAATTTGTTATATTTGCAATGTATCGTACTATATTTATTTTTTTAAATAAAATACTGTTTATACTAATTCATTTAGACTGTTGTTTGAAAAAAAAGTCTTTCATATTTCAAAAAAAAAAAAAAAAAAAAAAAAAAAAAAAAAGTGATTCAATCAGTTTTGGGCTTATTCGTGCAAGTCCTTTGGACAAAGAAGCAAAATGTTCATTTCAATATACATGCTCAAAACTTTGTTGTTAAACTTTTGGTTGTAAGTGATATGAAAATAAAACAACCTATTTTTTGATTAACTAAAACAACGTAGCTACAGCTTGTCTTGACAATGATTCACTTACGGAAGGTACCGCCTCAGTGGCTGAGTGGTAGAGCGTCCACCTTAAGAGCAGGTGCGTGTGGGTTTGAACCCCGGACTAATCATACATAAGACTTAAAAAATTATTGCTTCTTCGCCGGGTACTCAGCATTAGGAGGATAGAGTATATACTGCTTCACCAATTGTCAGGGCATTTGACTTGGGGAAATTGTATGCTTGCCTGTGGCATACTGACTTATTGAGCTAGCACCTTTCCGAAAAGTGCCCCGAGTGCACCCAAGTACAAAAAAAAATAAAAAAATAAATAAATTAAAGAAAAACTTTACAACAACAACAGCAACAACAGCAACAACAGCAAGAAGAAGAAGAAGAAGAAGAAGAAGAAGAAGAAGAAGAAGAAGAAGAAGAAGTTGAATTTAAAAAGTGAAGTGAAAGTGTATTTCACTTCTGGTTGGAAAACTTCAAATATAGACTGGAGAGACAAATGATGTTCAGACGATTTTCCCATATGAA
>CM056604.1:8157590-8317313 GCA_029721355.1 Tegillarca granosa
TTGTTATTATAGGGTCAAAGAAATTAGGTCAATGAGATTAATAAATGTGTCATAGATACATTAATTTATGACTTGAGTGGACGGAGTTATGTAACTGTAAATAGTTACAATCTTATCTGTGACTGGGTCAAGGATAAAGGTTTTTATTCGTATCCTTCGCTTAAACGTTCAATTTGACCGAAAACGTCTTCTTTAATATTACCTTGGTAGCCCAGTGGTCTAAAGCGCACACCCACGGATCAGAGTGTCTCTCTAACGTCTGGTTCGAATGCTACTCCGGACAGATTCTAGATTCTAAAGCACATATTCACGGATCAGAGTGCCTATCTAACGTCTGGTTCGAATGCAACTCCGGACAGATTCTAGATTCTAAAGCAAACACGATCAGAGTGCCTTTCTAACGTCTGGTTCGAATGCAACTCCGGACAGATTTTAGATTCTAAAGCACGCGTTCACGGATCAGAGTGCCTATCTATCGAATGCAACCCCGGACAGAATCTAGATTCTAAAGCACACATTCACGGATCAGAGTGCCTATCCAACGTCTGGTTCGAATGCTACTCCGGACAGATGCCACTCGAGACAGATTCTAGTGCTAGAAAGTGACCAGTCCGCTTGCCGAAGGTCATTAGGTCATTTGTTTTCTCTGGCCACTCCGGATTTCTACAACATCCATGAACTGAATGTCTCAATATAAATAAAAGAAGCCTGAATTTGGCGTAAAATTTCTGTATCCCACTCCTATCTTTAAAGATGGCACACTACAGTCCATCGGAGATTTTTTTAAAAAGTTTGCAAAAAAAAAAAAAATAATAATAAAATAAATAAAATAAAAAAAATAAATAAATAAGTAAATAAATGAATAATAAAAATAAAAATAAATAAATAAATACATGTAATAATAATAGATAAGGTGTTGCAAAAAGTTCTCTTTCCATTTTTACGTGATGGTGTTTTAATACTAGTAGTTTTGTTCAAACATTTTGTTGTTGTAGAGCTGTTTATTGTAAGTAAGTAAATCAGTTTTTTATCACATGCAAGCTTTCAAATCAAATTTCAATTACTTTTAAACTTTTTAGTTGACTTTTTTATCAACAATGTTTGCACATTTGTTCAAAATTTAAACAAAAATTATTTTTGGGTAAGATGAAAACCATTGAAAACTGAACGAACACACAAGTATTTATATTTTTACAGTATCTTTATTATTGGACCTTAATATATGCGCAAATAAAACAGAGGCATACGTTCCCTATTAACAGCTGGATTTATAAAAGGAAAAAAGGAATTGGTTTGTTGAACGATTTCTATCCTCAGAATAAAGTTATTGCAAAAATATAATAATGATGATGCTTTAATGAGTTCAACTTTTACTCCTACAGATGGCGCTCAATACGGGAGTTGTGTGGGAACATACCAGGATGTAACATCACAAAAAATGCGATTGGTGAAGTCATTATAACTGTTTTACATCCAGAAAACAGCATTCTATCCTGGTCCTGACGTGGGGATTCCGGCTCTTCTCATTTCTGAACACAAGCTGGTGTTTGTTGCATAATGCTGCTTCTCTGCATATGCTGTCATAAAGCTTTTTTTTTCAATTTTATCGTTAAAACATTAAAAAAATATTAATTAATTGTTTACTGGTATTTATTTATTTTATTTTATTTTTTTATATACAAACTTAAATAGTAACTTATTTATTTTATTTTATTTTTTTATACAAACTTAAATAGTAACTTATCAATCTACCAAACAAATGGGAATGAAAAAAATAGTTTTAACAAACAGTTATGACGTCAATTCAGACGTTTTAAACCACAATGGGTAAGACATTAAGGTCAACTTAGTTAGCAGATAGTTACTAAAACTTTTTTGTTTTTTTTCTAAATGTTGACAATGGCGTTTCATCCTGCTTTATTGATGTCCATAATGACGAAGACTTCTGTTTCTAATGTTGCGAACAGACCGGACTCCCAAGACCTCCCCTACTCAGACTTTTAACGTCAGAAATGACGACAATGGTGGTTTTTTTTACAATTGATAATGTACGCGTCTAATGAACTGAATTGACGATACGTATTGTTTTCCATGGTAAACAATACGACAATACGTGACGTCAATGGTAAACAAAATCTCATCCCTTGGCCTGCAATTATTATTTAACAAAATTAAACCAAGGACCCAACCTTCACAATTATTTCTTAACTAAAGTTTTTTAAAGTTAAATTTGTCATATTTAAAATGAGAATAAATTTGATAATCCTCCGGTTATTTTGGGAATTTAATGTATCATTTTAAAGATCATAATTTGCTTTTAAAAATATATGTCCTAAAAGATTGGAAACATTATATAGCTGGAAAATTATAATGTTTTAATATTATGAAATATTATCAGAATTATTCAATTTAACCCTTTAAATGGCAGAATAAATAAATAAATAAAATTGAATAAATAAAAATACTAATTAAAAAATAAATTAAAAAATCAGAATGGCGAAGTTAGCGTATCTGCCAATTAAGAGTAAAGGAAATTCTTAATTTAAAAAAATTGTGAAACAGGAACCAGATTATTTAGATTTTACTCAACGCATTGGTGATTTGATCACAGTATCCTTTTCTTCCTTGGGAAAAATCTAAGTTTGACTATTTCAGACGATATCCCGGGAATTTTTGTTCATTACTTAGACCAATTCAACAGAATTAATTTAAACGTTTCTGTTGAAATGGCCTAATGGAATGAATGCCCCAGAAGAGACTATTTCACACATATCGAACAAGTCGGTAAGTGTTTGAAACCTTAATGCCTGATGCAAACTACCGAAGAAAGCGAATTGACATATTTCTTAAAATAAAATTCTCGAATTTTATCTGTAATCAAGCGATTTAGACCCTCGTCCACCAAGAAATAGGTAGGGGGATTTCATTAAGTTAAATTACCCACTACACAGTAAATAATTTAAGTCAAGTGACATTTAATATGGGGAGACTTTGTTTTTTGGTTGTGGCTTCAAACTCAGGTCACGTCTGTGAAATTTTTAGAGTTAATTTTTTTATATCATACCTAAACAAATGCTGTAAAAAGGTAATTTTCGAGCAGGTTTTTTTTTTCAAATGAGACTATAAACCGAGATTCCGTATCTGCATGCAATCTAAAGACACCGCCTTACAGTTTGAAAAAGAGTCGTCCGCTTTACAGGGTGCCTTCTGCCATGTGCTACTTTAATTTTTTTATGAAATAATACATTCAAAAGTAGCACATGACAATTCTACTACAAGCGCAACAGAGTGAGCATAAAATAAATTCAGTTAGTTGGATTCAATAGTCCGAATTTCTTCTGACCCTAACACACTTTATGCCTGGCGGCTGTTTGTGGAGTCAGAACAATTTCGGACTAGGAATTTAATAGACTATATGGTCATTGAACCCGAGTGATAATTATTAGAAAATGTTTACAGTTTTAGTGATAAAAGTAGAGAGGTTAGAAATAGGGACAAACAATCATCAGAAATCAGAACAACAGTTTAACCTTATAGAAGGTAATAATAAAAATATTTACATAAAGAGATATCATATCTGATTACAATGACCATTGAGCTACTGTGCCATTCAGATGACCCATTTGTAAGAAAATATTGGCCCGTAGTTTTCTTGTAATTAGCTTGATTTTCAGTCTATTTAGGTTTTAAATATAGAATATCATTTCAAATTCATTAATGGAATCGAAATGACTGTCTTGGTAAGGTGGAGAACATCTGAATAAGAATCTGAAATTATAAGACAAATCAAGTGTACTAGAATACAAGTATTTTACAATAGACTGAACTTGTGTCAAATTAGGTGATTTATGTAATATTAAGTCACAGTTGCTTGATTTTCAGTCTATTTACATTTTGAAATATAGAATATCATTTCAAAGTCATTAATGGAATCGAAATGACAGTCTTGGTGAGGTGGAGAACATCTGAATAAGAATCTGAAATTATAAGACAAATTAAGTGTACTAGAATACAAGTATTTTACAATAGACTGAACTTGTGTCAAATAAGGTGATTTATGTAATATTAAGTTACAGTTTTTTTTAACAAAATATAAAGTTTTGAAAAATACTAGGAAATCGCCTTTTTTACATTTGTAAAGCGAAAATCCTACCTGGCAACAATATAGAAGCTGTCAAAAATTCAGCGTATTTTAGGTATATACTAGTAAATATTAATATCAATGGGGACTTTTGCTTCAAGAAGACAGATTTTCAGGAATGCTAGTTATTTCAGAAAAATTGTAGTTATTTCAGAAAAATTGTAGTTATTTCAGAAAATGGTGCATGTAGCCATATGTATTTGTTCTGATTTGGTGTAGTTTGAAATGAACGTAAGGTTTATATTTTTGTTATTGCTGACAATAACAAGTTGTCGTATGCAATTTTTGATTTTTTAATACAAAATCGCACATGGCTGTTCTACTTCATCAAATATGTTATACAAATCTACTGGTTTTACCAAATAACATTTATTGATAAATGATTGATTGACTAAATGTGACTGACTGAATGCCTGATCGACCGATTGATTGATTAGTATATTAAATGAATTTCTTAATCCTAGTCAAGAATACTCTAATTATTTTGTCATCAACTATAGATGTAGCGCCTTGCAGTGCGCTCAGAACAATGTGCCAGGATGGTTCTTTTTGCCTGTCACGCCTACCGTGACATGGGACATCAGTTTTAAGGTCTATTCTGAAGGATTCGCAACTTCCACCTATAAATACCGAGTGTTTAGATAAAGAACTGTCACTATCTATTTTCATGACTTGGACAGACCCAACACAGGGGTTCAAACCCCAATCTACCATACAGACCAAGATACTGTAATTGTGACACTATCTATTTTCATGTCTTGGACAGACCCAATAAAGAGGTTCGAACCCCAATCTCGACTACACAAAATAGCACGCTACCGACCAAGCTATACCGTAATGGCGAAATCACGTAAATGATAACGCATATCTATCGACATAAATGGGTACGCTCAATATGTTACGTCTTATTTCTTAATTTTTGTGATTTATTTAAAACTAAGGTTTGTTACCCCATGCAAAGCATTCCTTAGCTGGATTTGGATTCATATAATTTTGGAACTTTAGATTTAGTAATTTTCAATTATTTGACTTATGATTTATGTCTAACAAACTTTTCAGCCCCTAGTGTCACTGATTAGGAATGATTTTCCGAAATGTGCACATATGGCATATCAACATTTAGCAGGTATTTGTGTTATTTATTTGATAATTCCTTCCATGATAAGTACAAAAGTCACTATTTCATATCGAAGGACAAATAAGCTTTTAGCAAAGTTAAATCCATGTTCTATAATTACTAAGAGTATAATTTAAGTTTAGAACTGAAATCTTAGGTACACATCGTTAGTACATATTACCTTTTATCTATCTGTAACCTTAAGTTATTTAAGTTTAATTAAACATTGTTTATTTCCTATCAAGACAGATAATCTCAAAGTTACAAATAATGATAGATTCCGGAACGTTAAATTTATAAAGATAAGCTTTAAAATAGCCCGTTTATTTATATTTTAAAATAAGGTTTATTTTTAATTCATATACATATATATATTCTCTTTGCAATGTTTCAATCTATTTCCATATTCCTACGGTTGAACTGCGTTAAAGATCGCCATAGCAATTTTCCTCTTTGACGTCAATCTGATTTCATAGATATTTATTAGCAAATTGCTGTGTCACAAGGTTTTTTTTTAAAAAAAAAAAAAAAAAAAAAAAAAAAAGCTGTATAACAACAGCAATAAATATTTTGTAACGAATAGCTGTGTTACAAATTTTTTAAAAAATCGTTTAATACATTCAAAAATGCTTTGAGACAATATTTGAAGAATATTTTTTCAACTTATCCAACGATTAAATTAAAAAAATAATAAAGGCTGTATGACAACTGCAATAATGCTAATGTGACTTTAAACACAAGCTCACTCGCTAATAAATATACATTTGTATATCGTTTATTTGTGGTTTATATTATAAATCCAGTATTTTACTACAACATTTTTTTCTCTTTTATTTCTATTTTGTGTATTTTATGCAACATTTATTAAAACAAAATTTGCAACTGAAATATTTTTTCACAAATAATTTAGAATATTTATGAATTGTATGCTGAAGTGTTAGCGACGAAGGAATTTTACGCAAATTTCAATTCAAAGCAGCTTTAAATCATTGACTACCAAAACTTAACTACAATGTCAAAACAGTATTTTCCGCTTTTTGACTAACGCAAGGTATCAAATGGCTTCGTTCATGCAAGTAAACATTATTGCACCATTGAGCCTAGTTTATGTCTTCAATCACTTGACATGATAAAATTGATGTAGTCTGAAATTTTGGAAATATTTTTTATATCAAACAATGTCATCTACTGTCTTTGAATTTCGTAACTTATTATTATTATTATTATTATTATATATATATATATATATATATATATATATATATATATATATATATATATATATATATATATATATATATATATATATATGTATATATATATATATGTATACTAATGTTTTATTACAAGAAAATTTGTATGAACAAACCAACAGCCGAGCGCACGAACACAAAGATAGAAATTATTCTAGATGTGTGGTAGAAAATACATGTACAATCCTTGTTACGTTGCTTTTTTATATCTCTCTAATTTACACAACCACGTATAAGGAAAAATAAGGAAAACAAGTTTTATGTGAAAGAAACAAAAATCGAATCGGGCTGGGTCCCTGCTATGTATGCTGCCTATCACGAAAAGGACTAAGTGAGTCTATATATACTTTATATCAAGTAATATTATTAGTTGAATTCTATAAACAGACAAAATATCTAAAAATGAGAATAATAATTATGGTTTCCTTTTACCTTCTCAATTTGAAAAACCGTCAATTTCACATCTGTTTCTAATGAATGCTGAGACCATCTGATGAAGCTTATGACGCATCACATATTTTACATTTGACTTTGTTTTCGGTTTAAACTTTTCAATATTTTCCGTATCGAGCATTAATAAGACGTTATTTTCCCAATATTTACATAATTTATTCTAAAGATCTTGCTTAAAATATTTAATTTGGTACCCTAATACGGAAGTGTTCCTTGCAATTTGACACCAGAGCAAAGACGATTTAGTTGGCTATATAAGATGATTTTTTAACATTCTATTTAATTTATTTTCATTTTATTTTATTTCATTTGATTTATTTTTTTCAAATTGTTTTGGGGCTTTTTTTATTTTATATATATATATATATATATATATATATATATATATATATATATATATATATATATATATATATATATAATCGATACACATAGAAAGATAAAGAAATTTTATGAAATGACCAAGCTGTATCTTTTTAATAAAAACGCCGTGGATTTTATTTTTATTGAAAGCACTTTAAAAGTACAATCTATTGATATAACATATAACCATCGCTAATATGTAATATTGAAATGAAAATAGAGAAAGCTGATTGAAAAAACTGATAATGCATAAAGTACACTGAAACACGATGAAAGATCACACATGAAAGACGTAATATACAGAACACAAAATTAAGTTTTTTAACAGCTACTATCAATATCCGTACTTTGGAAATGATTACAAGGGCTAAAAGTACATAAAACCTTAAAGGTGACAATGGACTCTGCTTAAAAAAATAAATTAAATATTCAGTTAGATTCTAGGTTACATTCAACATTTAAATTGCTTCAAAGATTATTTTTCTTTATTGACTTGCCTTTCTCCTTTTATTATACCATTGGCGTCAAGGATGAAGGGTAAAGCATGAGAATTAAATTCATCAGTGTACAACGTCATGCCCAGTAAACACTGTGCCAAGCATTTGTATCCACTGAATATGAAAGCCCTTGCGATTACGTTAAAAGTGATCATGGAAATTTTCAATTTAACATTTCCGAATTGTTCCAAAAAACTTTATCAAATAGCAATCACATGATACCCAAGAGATCCTAGTAGCTTTAACACCCATTAGATATCAACAATGAGAGCAAAAATAAAAACAAAATAAATTGATAAAAATGAATTCATTTGAAAAACCTAAAAAATTAACGCATCTTGAAAATCATCAATTTTGAACTATAAATTATTTATCGATTCGGTAGCATAAAATATTTAGCGTTTTGGAAGCCATAAACTATTTTGCGTTTCCGAACCATAAACTATTTTGCGTTTCCGAACCATAAACTATTTTGCGATTCGGAATTATTAACTAGTTTGCGAATTAATTATTATGATCTTGCGATTCTTAACAAAAAATATTTTACAGCTGAAAAAATAGTATCCATGAATCATGAATTATTTCGTTAACCTGTACCGTTAACTGTTGAACTTTCTGATCCATAACTTAATTCATTATTACATTGCAAATAAAGACTTTCTCAAATAAATTCAAGACTTTAATTACTCTTGATTTTGAATGGACACATTAAAAACAAATGCTACATTTGTGATTTCGGTACTCGTAGATGCTCCACCATCGAACTTATTTTACATTATTTAGTATATCGACCTATTTTATTTTTTTTTCTCCATTTTTATTCTCATAACTTTAATATATTAAATATAGAGCTGATTTAAAAGATGCTAAACTATATATAAAACCAAAATAATATCGAGTTGCAAATAATGCAAGGAAAAAGAAAATACACACGATAAATTTTTTTTTGATATTTACAAATTATTTTAAAAAACCGTACTTTAGTTGTCCATTATGTCTAGTGCCCGTCGCAAGTCTTACAATATAACCAACAGAGGCCAGGATGAAATTCGAATTTTATTTCCGTTTTATTCCAAGTTCAATTGTTTTGTCGACATTTCCACGTTTTATTTTCTTTATTTTTCATATCGCATTTGACATATAAGCTAAACAGTTGAAAATTAATTAATTCATAGTTTCAAATATATAACACAAATACCAGTTAAATGCCAGATGTGCACATTTCGGAAATTCATTCCTCATCAGTGACACTAAGACCGAAAAGTTTGATCAATAAAAGGCATAAGCCAAACAGTTTGAAAATAACGAATTTAAAGTTCCAAAATTATATGAATCCAAATCCAGCTAAGGAATGCTTTGCAAGAGGGAACAAACCTTAGTTTTAAATAAATTACAAGTTTTAGACGGCTGAAAGTTTTGCTAAGTGGTACATTTTCTGACAGCACAAAATTATACGAATCCAAATCCAGCTGAAGAATGCTAAGGAATGCTTTGCATAAGGGTACAAAACATAGTTTTAAACATTTTTTTCAAAAATTAAGGCGACTACATGGTATATATTTAATGTCAGTGCAATCATTTTTTCTTTTAGTTAAGGAAAAATTAACGAATAATACGAATTAAGTGTCTTGTGCAAACTGCTTCATCGTTTATTAGTTATGAACAATAATAATAATTAATTCGCAATTTTATATGGTTATAGCAAGTAAAAGCCATAATATGTCTATAGATGATTTTTAAAACATGCTCAAGTGATGAGGATTTTTAACGTACGAACATTTTTGTCCAATGTCTGTATATGTTATCGAAACAAGTTAAATTATTCATGTTTCATAATTTTTTATTAATGATAATTATGCATTATAAGCATTTTTATATTTATGGCAAAGAAGAAACTTTGGCTTAACTAATCTGTATTTAAATTTAAAATGTTCCAGAATATCTTAAAAATTAATTAAATTATTCACAATTTTATTATTCCCTAATTATGTTTTTTCCCTTAAAAACATATTTAGCTAGAGAATGATTTTTAAATTCCGGCCAGATACTTCTGTTTTATTTCTTAAATTCAAACAATGTTAGTTTTACTTCAACAGAGTAATGAAAAAGCTAAAAATAATTTTTAAAGTGGGATGTTTGTCAAATAAAATTTCCAATCCACCATTATGTGATATACTCTAATAATTTCAACCATGTGATTGTCACATATGTGTCAGTCAATTTGACATATACAAGTGAATTTTTAAAATTTAAAAGGTTTTTTATTTTGTATTTTATTGATGATTTGTGTCACATCTAAATTCACTAGAGTTAATAACTTTCCCCATATTATTTTTAAGAACTTTGTCCTAATTTATTGAATTAAAGCCAAGATGATATCTGTTGTATAAATTCTAAAAAAAGGTTTGTTCTAGTCAATCAAAACTTGTAAGATATTTTTATCAATTCTCATTCGTTCTTTTATTTTTCAGTTTTTATAACATTAAATGAATGATGTAATGTTTGTTTCTTTAAGTCAAGAAAAGTTATGTATTATGAAACTAGGCCTAAGAACCTAACAACACAAGTTAATAAAACTCGAAAAGGTTTTTCTAAATGACATGCATTTATATTTAAGAAACCGTGAACGTAATTTACTATTGTGGAGTAAAATAGTCTTTCTTCAAGGCATAAATTGACAAAGCTCATTTTTAAAGACAATTAAAATTTATTTTGATGCTATATTTATATAATTAATACGTGTTTTTTTTTACGTTTTGTTCTGAGTTTCATATAAAAGCGCTTGTTTTTCCTATCTTGTCTTTATCATTAATTTTATCGTGTCGTGTTCAAGATCGAGTTGATTATCCATTTAAAATGAGTTGTATTTCATTAAAATAATTACATTAATTTTCATAAAATAAATAAACATCCGATATTTAACAGTAACCAAGACATCGATTAAATAAATAAATTTATTTGAATGGTTCATAATCAAAAATATGAACAACAGTAAAACATATACAATAAGATTATTGCTTTTAGTAAAATCTAAAGATATGTAGCCTAATTAAAATAAGATGTTTTTGTTAAGACACATGTTTTGTTTCATTTGCATGGATTCTATGTTAAATAAAGAACTGCATAATATGTTTCTTTCGAATATTTTTCTTGAAATAAAAACGTTAAAATATTTGAATGAAACGAATAAAATATATATGTTTTTGCTGCTTTCTTTTAAATTTATTTTCATAAAAATTTCAAATGAAGCATTTTTAATCTTGAAATAACTCTCTCTCTCTCTCTCTCTCTCTCTCTCTCTCTCTCTCTCTCTCTCTCTCTCTCTGTATGTGTGTGTGTAAAAGGTTTTGAAAAACTTTTATACATGGTAAATACCTTCGATAACGTTTCTTATCTTTAATATATAATTATTTGATTCCGAAAACACACACACACACACACACACACACACACACACACACACCAAAGAGTTTAGGTTTGAAACAAATATATATTTTTAAATTTTAATCTATTTGTAAGTACTATTAAGGCGTATAATTCGTATCAAAAATTTCTTTTTTTGATTTTTTTTTCTTTCACAGGTCGGTTTTGAAACAATGAAAAATAGATAAAAATTATTATTTTTTAATAATTTATAAGTTATGTATTATGATTCATAATATTTTTGTATAATCAGTTGATTCAGAATTTATTAATTTACACCAAAGCAAAATCTATTACGTGGTGTTTTTTTTTTCGTTTTTTTTGTTTTGTTTTGTTTTTTTTTTTTGTTTTTTTTTTTTTTTTTTTTTTTTTTTTTTTTTGACAATGAAAAACTTGTTGAAATATATTTTGTGATGACATGAAAATTCATTTTTATTATTTAACACAAAACTTCTTTATTGAAATTCTTGTTCATTTGCTTTTGTTCATTAACTTATATCTGGTTAATAATTATACACATGTATATGGCAAAGGTAACTATAAAAAATATAGATGGCACTTTAAAACATTGTGACAGTCATAATTTTTAAGTTGAAGCTTACCAAAAATAAATGTAAAATTATAAAAATAATTTTTAATAAAAGAATTCAACATTAAGAATTTGAAATGAAATAAATAATGTAGTAAAAAGGATCTGATATATAAAAAAGCAAGGAACTCTCTCTCTCTCTCTCTCTCTCTCTCTCTCTCTCTCTCTCTCTCTCTGTGTGTGTGTGTTTTTTTATTTTAGTATACATCTCCGTATAGAGAGACTATGTAGAATATGTTCGGACTACCACTCATCAAACCAAGATTATAATTTAACAAACAAATAAAAACAAATTACAAGAAATGTTGATGACAGGTCAAGTTAGCCCCGCGAACTTGCGCTTGAAGTAATATATATGGTATCATACAGTGTTGGAAAAATTGCTGAAAATGTCGAAACATGCCACCGAACTGTTTGTAATTCATAACAACTACTAGTTATATTTCGTTGTTGTTTTTTTTAAATGATTTGTTTTAGGGAAGGAAAAGTATATTTATGCTCATTATTGCATTATACGTGGTTTTCTATTGTTTATTACCAGAACAACTGACAACAAAACAAGATGGCTGCCACGTCTGATGAGAAAATGATGACCCAAATATAGTTTTATTACTTTTAATTTATCTGGGTAATACGATGGTGTGAAATTCTTCCCCAAAACATTAAAAAATAATTGGAATCATAAATCTAAAAAAAAAAACTTACCTATGAACAGGAAAATCCAATCACAAAAGACTGGTACATCCACTGGAAGTTTGAATTAAAATGTGTCCAATACATAGAATAAGTTTTATACATAATAATTTTTCCATGTCATTTTGCCTGGAGATTGTTACAACCGTTTTGATTAATATTCATTTTTCTTTTTATAAATTCCATTTATACATATCATACAAAAGTATTATCCATTTTAAATCACAGTTAAAACATTTTTAGATGCTTTATCATTAGTATGGCCTGATTTTGATGCAGATATCGTTCGTTGTTTTACTTTAAATTTGTTATTGATTTATTTTTTAATTTCTTTCAATTGTTTTGTTTTTGTTCCTTGAAAAAATATTCTAGTAATTTTAAATTTCAATCCACTTTTGCCAAATAAAATTATTAATTAAATTCGTTCAAAACAATTCAATTCTGTGCCTTCTTCTGCATGATTTGACTGTTCAAGTAAAACTTTCAATATCCTTTTAAAACATTTAATATTTTCCAATCATTTATTATTTTTGCAGTTAATGATACCTAAATAGTCACAAAAATAAGATTTTTAAACCATTTATTCAGCTGAGCTGATGGTTAATCTATTTATAACAGTATCAGATATTTAATTTTTTAATTATCCGGTTCATAGAATTTTTATGAAAATTTTTCAACTTCTTATGTGCAATGTTACAACACTACAATTAACCATAGAATTACTTAAATAAAGATGCGTATAACATTTAGAGATATATGTTGTGTCTACGTATATGTGTGACTTAAGATGAAATGACTGTCTACTCTTCACAAAAATAATTATATTTAAACATTTAAAATCATTACCTGTGAAATATAAATATATTGAAATTTTACATACTTGAACTTGAACTGATTTTATAACGCAATTCACCTTTTTGTACACAATGTTATGGCCCATTTTAATCATTCTTTAATTTTTCATGTAATTTTTTAAAGTAATCCGTCTGAACTATTTACGTGTGTGTGAATGTAATTGGCAATAGCAAGTGCAAACAGAGAACATACCAAAAATATTTTTGAAAAAAGTAAATGGACTAGTAATGTAGGCCAATAATGTAGACCAATAATGTAGGCCAATTTTCCTAATTTTGTCTACTTGAAGGTGTCAATGTAGTTAGTGATTATGACATGTTCAACGCAATAAACTCCCTATGTGTGAGACTAGAGCAAGTTCAGCAATTTAATAGGCTAAACAAAAAATATGTATTTATAAACTGAATATTAAATCAAATTTACAGGTTGCTTTTTTCTGGGTATTTAAGTTGCCACGCCCCGTCTCTTTTTAATCTTTTTTCAACGTTCCTAAATATTTTATTTCTATTACCATTAGTTCAAAAAGGGTGTGTGTGTGTGTGTGTGTTGTTTTCTCTGTGTCAAGCAAGATTCTTTAGCTGTATAATTTTTTATCATCTATTTTGGATAATATACAGCAAAACAGCTTCAGGGAATCTAGTATTTTTTTTTAATAATATAGATATAGAAGTTAAGTATACTGGTCAGAACAGATTAAATCAGCTGTTACCATTTCCGTTATTCTGGTGTTTAGGATTTATACCAGGAAAATCTTTTTGTTGCAATCATATTTTGTTACCAAATTATTTACTAAGCTTCAACGCGTTGAACTAATAGTCTAGTCAATCTATGAAAAAACAGGGTCAAACTCAAAGTAGTGGCAACAGAAAATAATTTTATGTTATTGTTTTTAGGAATTGTTTTTTATTCACCATAAAAAGTCTACCAATTTCAATCCAGTGGAATTTGGGTTTTTTGCCAATTAAAGTTACCAATAGCATTTTCTATAAAAAAGGGAGAAAACTCTGTATTGTGATCCTAAATTTTACACAAAAATTTTCAAAAACTTTTTCTCTGATACTTTATGAAGAACAGCCTGGAAATAAGATGGAAATTTTTACATAAACTTAAAATAGATAATTTAAGACAATTTAGAATGTAATATGTAAATGGAATGTAATGTAAAAAATTAAATGATTTTGTTGAAAGAATTTATGCAAAACGCTGATTAAGGGCATGTTGATGAGATGGAAAAAAGATTTATTCACCTCAAATATATTATGTTATACACAGAAATGATAAAATAAGTATATCTCAGGTTAAAAACATAACTTTTCCATACTGCTACTTCATTACTTTGAGTATTCTGTTATTAATTCCTCATCACTATAGAAAGATTAGATTGTGAAAGACTTGAAATAAAATGCAACTGAATGAAAATGTGCCAATGATATCACTTTAAATGAAATCAGAAGTGTTGAATATACATATGAAATCAATTATGATTGATTTATTCCAGGGTCTTTGCATTACTTTTTGTTAAAAAAGCAAAAAACATATGATAATTGGACTAAAACTCAACCTGTTTTACATGAGTTATCTCCCTTGTCTATAGAAATCCCCATAAGAAATTAAAACTTCTCAAAAACTTGTTTCCCTTGTCAGATTTTGGTAGACTTCTTACTATAAACATTTCATGTATTTGAGAGCACATTAGTAACAAAATTTGTTCTGTTGCAATTAGTTTGAGGTCAAACTGTAGATTGACTAGACTATAATGATGTCAAGATACTGTAAATCAGGAAATTAATGCGAGCAAGAAATTAATGCCAAAAATGCGAGGCCCGTTTATTCGCTTAGTTTCTTGTCGCATTTATTTTCCGATGTCTGTATTCTGTATATTTATTGTAAATTGTGTTACCTCCCTTAACCGGAAGTTGTTATCTTTGTTCTGATAATCATTTACCACCCTGGTTAATTAAAAACAATGGGTCATCGACGCTTAAGAATTTACCCTCGGCACACCTCACTGTTTATTATAATAATGTCTACTAGAAGTTTGATTATAACGTGTTTTTAAATTTAGGAAGACATTATATAATGATTTCTGAGTCTATAATTTAATGTTTATAATTGTAAGATAAAAAATAGGCAAAAATTTTAAAAATTAAATTTTAAAAATCGCATTGATTTCAATACGCATTTTACTTCAAAATCGGCAATTCGCATTAATTTCCTGATTTACAGTATATGAATTCAAACAATTCTGAATGCAAAGTGTCAAAAACTAGATTTTGTATCAGGCATCTGCTACATTGTCAAGTGAATTTGAGGACTATTTTCGATTTTTGTAATACAGCATTACAGGTAAGAAAACAAATTGCAATGTAATTATTGACCAAGATAATTCATAATAAAATATTCAAACTTTCAACTGGAACCGTTAATGGAGAAAACAATTCCCATGCATTACCTTGTCTGAGAGAATGCAAAAATAAAAATGTTTTTGTAAGTTAAAAACAAACACGACAACAACAATTATTCTTTACTTACATCAACCAAGTCGATGCGGAAAATCAAGATTTTAAACTGAGCCATGTATTATTTATTTTTTGTTTTCTGATGAGGAATGAATTTCCGAAATGTGCACATCTGGCACATCAAAATTTAACTGGTATTTGTGTTATATATTTATTTACTACCCCTGAGTGGGTACCGCTGCTGGTGGAGTAAACCTCCCCGAGGGTATCCATAACTCAGTAGGCAGTACTTTGTGCTGTCAGAAAATGTACCATTTAGTGAAATTTTTAGACGTCTAAAATTTGAAATTTATTTAAAACTAAGGTTTGTTCCCTCATGCAAAGCATTCCTTAGCTGGATTTGGATTGATATGATTTTGGAAATTTAGATTTATCATTTTCAACTGTTTGGCTGATGTTTTTTATCTATCAAACTTTTCGGTCTAAGTGTCACTGGTGAGGAATGAATTTCCGAAATGTGCACATCTGGCACATCAAAATTTAACTGGTATTTGTGTTATATATTTATTTATTACGCTTACCAAAAGAACTAGTTTGGGTTTCCATAATAGAAAATTTTAACAAAATGACAGATTCTAAGCTGTGACATAATGAAGAGGAAAGAATTAACTATTTACGTACATTCAAGAAGCACAAACATCAAACCGTACTTAAACTGACCTAACCGACGAAAAAACCGTTTTCAATATTGTCTTATTTCATAAAACGTCTAACCATTCGTAAAAAAAATCACCATTGTTAACAATGTATTTTGTCAAAACTGACGAAATTGCCTTAAACAAAAGTTAAACTTTGAAAACTAGTCAATTATAAGTTATGCATGTGAACTTTCATCAAGGAAGTAAGGCCGGGTGCTATTTAAGTTATTTAAAAGAATTAAAGAATAAATCAAT
Organism: Tegillarca granosa; assembly: GCA_029721355.1. Lineage (NCBI taxonomy): Eukaryota > Metazoa > Mollusca > Bivalvia > Arcoida > Arcidae > Tegillarca > Tegillarca granosa. The sequence continues at coordinate 8,174,387 of CM056604.1, forward strand.
TAAAAACTGTTTTAACTAGTTAGTTAGTGTCCGTACACACTATATCACAGGCGCTTGTTTCGATATTTAAAAAAAAAATAAAACCCCTTGACCCTAACATAAGACAAGGTGTTCAACTTTCGCTATCCTAATTTTTTACCTACCTTGGTTCGGTCGTTTTTTTTCTATTTATTTGTGGACAATAAGAATAATAAATGAATATCTCTCAAACCTTCATGCATTGCTGTACAAAATGGTGCATATCGGAACTGCCGTTGCTGATTCTAAACTATATAACACGAGTTAAATGGAGACCGTCCCTTGTATCAAACGCCATTTCACACTTAGAATGGCAATCGTCATCCCGTGCTGATTCATGACAAACGTTCTGATTGGTCAATCTGTTTTACCTAAAAAAATCCAGGACTTTTGAAATATGTACCAATCAGAACGTTCGTCGAGATAAAGCCGGGATTACGATTACCATTGGCGTTTGATACAAGGGACGGTCTCCGTTTAACTTGTTTTATATAGTTTAAAGACAGCAACGGCAGTTCCGATATGCACCATTTTGTTGAGCAATGCATAAAGGTTAGAGATATTCAATTATTATTTTATTGTTCACAAATAAATAGAAAAAAACGACCGAACCAAGGTAAGTCAAAAACAAGGAAAGTGAAAGTTGAACACCTTGTCTTATGATAGAGTCAAGGGGTTTTCTTTTTTGAATATCGAAACAAGCGCCAGTGCACTATATTCAAGCTTTAAAAAATCAGTTTATGATAAAAAAAACAATCATTGAACCAACAAGTAAAGATGTTTTTCCATAAGATTTTGGAAATCAAGTTCAAACTTTATTATACAAGGACCAAAGCTCTGCTTAAAGTATTGATGTTGAACTATATTAAGCAAGTTCCAGAATGATTACTTTAAAAAGTAATAATACCAGGTTCTGTAATTAGATTGTTCCACTTTCCCCGTGATATCTCACATATTTTTTAAATCTAAAAAAAATAATTGAGCGGAAAGATAAGAACGTCCCCACCTCAAAAAATGTGTATGAAACTTAGTTACTTAGCAAAATTTTCAGCCGTCTTAATTTTTGAAATTTATTTAAAACTAAGGTTTGTTCCCTCATGCAAAGCATCCGTTAGCTTGATTTGAATTTATATAAATTTGAAACTATAGATTAATTAATTTTTAAATGTTTGGCTTGTGTTTTTTACCTATCAAACTTTTCAGCCCTAGTGCCACTGATAAGGAATGATTTTCCGAAATGTGCACATCTGGCACAGCAAAATTTACACGGGTATTTTTTGTTAAATATTTACTTACTCCGAAATAAATTAAAGCTACTACAAACATCTTTAATATCCATTATTATTATTTTTCCTTACTTTTCCGTAATTGTTCGGGTATTTATTCGGAAAAAAATTAATGATTTAAAAATAACATAATGAATTAAACGAATTTCAAATTATTAAAAGTATGGCAGATAACGTTCATATTGACAAGTTTATCCATACTCCAAAAACTGATTATAGTAATGAAAACAAATTCATTTTAAAAAATCATTACAATCGTTAAAGATCTTTAAAAAAAATAATTATATTGATAACCTCTCTAACAATTTGGTTGTCACTAATAAATATATAAAACAACTACCAGTTAAATTTTGATGTGCCAGATGTGCACATTTCGGAAATCCATTCCTCATCAGTGACACTAAGACCGAAAAGTTTGATAAAAAATATAAGCCAAACAGTTGAAAATAATGAATCTAAAGTTCCAAAATTATATAAATTACAAATACACTGAAACGGAATCAAATAAGACATATTTGGACAAAGTTGAACATCTGATGAAAGAAGGCTAAGTTGATTTTTTTAAAAATATAATATTTTCTAACTTATAAAAATAATACGGTACTCAAGAATTACGATGAAGTAAATGAAACCAAGGAACGATTAGATTTAAAGGTGGAACATTGCAAAATAAAACTTTAAAATATTTCACTAATATTGAGACGTCACTGGCTATAGATGAAGCGTCAGAAATTTTAAAAAGCAATATACACATTTTACTTAAACTCTTATAATGTTTAAAATCAATTGTCAATATATATGGTAATATGTCAGACTTTTGTAGAAACACGAGTGAATATATTATTAGTACATGTATATTATTTATTTTTTCATTAATTTAATCGTATACTCATATCGAAATAATTGTACATGGACTGATGTGTTTGTGTTTTCTAAGTAATTCAAAAAAAAAAAAAAGATGGTTTGGATTAATATTTACAAAAATGTCCATTAGTTTCATATAATACATTTTTTCAATAAAAATTAAATGCTTCTGTAAGGTAAATCATAATTTTTGAGAATTATAAAAATAAGGGTGGTTTAAATGATTCACTGAGTTGTGTTATTATCATGATTTATCCACCATCGAGTTTCTTGTAGTCAATGGGAGGTAACAAGAAAAAAAAAAAAAAAAAAAAAAAAAAAAAAAAAACAAGCTGGAGTAATCTACCATTAATCATTCCTAAAGTTACTTCATACTGTATTTTAACAACACAGGCACTTGTTTCGATATTTAAAAAAAAAATCCCTTGACCCTAACATAAGACTTATGTTAGGGTCAAAGGTTTTTTTTTTTTTAATATCGAAACAAGCGCCTGTGAATAACAAAAAATTCTCATGCAACTTTAAACTGATTTTAATTACTACTTGCTAAAATAAAAAGTTTTTTTCTTTCTTTATTTTTTTTTTTTTTTTTTTTTTTTTTTTTTTTTTTTTTTTTTTTTTTTTTTTTTTTTTTGTTTAAGTGAAACCAATATTTAGATACTTTGTAACTATCATATGTTTTTGGGATTGTGATTTGGACATGGAATGGTATCTTTGTGTTTTATATATCATAAAGAAGTATATTTGATAGGTGTCTTGGTGTTATGTTTGTTACTTAAGTAATAAAGTAAAGATGGCATTATAAATCATTTATTGAAGATTGCATGTTGGAATATTCACAGGTTAAGGTAAAAAAAACTCTGATTTCAGAAATATAGTGAAAAAACGAAATATTATTGGAAAAGTGCCTCTTCTATAGATCTGTCTGATAAGCAATATATACAAAGCACTATTTAGAAGTTTAAAATTTGCAGAAAGTTTAATTGCCTTTTATTTACCTTTTCTTTAAAGATTTACATAAATCTGCTTTTCGAGCGTAATATTGAAATTTAATAGGTATTTTTGTTAACCATTTACAACAAGTGCCATGTAATAATGTACATACATTGTACTTTATTGAATCTAAATAACACCAAAGTACATACAACCGAAGTCGTGAACAAACCCATACTAGTAGGTTGTTTAAGAAAATGACATAGGTAACACCACAAACATATATTTATGGTCACAATTTACATAGGTTTTTCTTCATTGTTATTTAATTAGGATAATGTTGGTATCCTTACATATTTGATTTTATATAGCATCTCTACAAATGTTTGTCTGTATGTATAATTCAACAATAAATTTATAAAGAAATACAACAAATAGCTAGATATGATTGCGACATGCGTTACCATAACGACCTTCTCTGTAACCATTGCATCTAGGAATTCTGAGTTCCGGTTTTTTGTATGACACATAAATAATGCAACCTTAACAATCCCTGATGGAACTTCCACTGCCAAGGTCAAGGTCACATATGCAATAACAATGAACTCTTTTGCCGTGTCTTTTATAAGGATGCGCATACCTCTCTTGTGACCTAAAAATAACCTTCTTCTTTGTGAGTATTTTCGAATAACAACAACAATAAGAAGAATGTTAAAAATAAAAAGATGGAAACATGGAAATATATGGATAAATATTACATTACACCATTGATAAAATTCACTGAATCCTGACAGTTTGAAATTTTCATAGATCCCACATCTTGGTGATTCTCGTGAGAAATTGTGATTACCATTCCAAGTTAAGTTTCTGTGGCATATTAGGTGTATATCTGCAAAGCTACAGAAACCATAAAGCACTGATAAAGAATATAATATTACGGTTGCTTTCAGTATTGTCTTTCCTTGGATTTTTTCAAGATATCTAAATGGGACCGAGTAGGATAAAAAACGTTGAAGAGCGAAAAACATCATTTGCCATATTGTTGTAACATGAAACGTATGCGGCAAGACATATCCAAATACGAAACTTACACCACATGTTGTCAAAGAATAATGTTCCAATAACGGCGTCCTTGAGACATATTGTATCAGAATCGGAAGTTGAAAAACTCCTGTGACTGACTGTGAAATAAATATTCCAATTTTCTGGCTAGATGGCGCTACATGATACTGAACCAAAATAGCTAATATGTTGCAAATAAAGGTCAAAATAATTATTACTGGTAAATATATTCCATACAGTTGATGGTATAACACCCAATGTGAATGAGATTGGTTAAAGCTATTAACTGGAACATAATATATTGGCTCAAACAAAATCATTTTGGTATTTCTACACTCAGAGTAAATACATAAAAAGTTCTTGTACATCGAATGAACCAATTATTCATTTCAATCTCAGTAATAATCGGGTACCTGAAAATATATTAAAATGCAATTAAATACCGGAAATAAATACCCGCCATTGAGTAAAAATATCAATCTGAAATAAGTGAGTCGTACTTAAGTCATTAAATAGTCCCCCTCCTCTCTCTCTCTCTCAATAAAAAAAATACCATGAGTGTCCTCAACTCAGTTCGTGTTTTTGTATTGTCTTCAATACAGTTCGTGATGATGTGATATGAAACTCCAATATTAAGTGCATTCTTCCACGAAGTCCAACAGTTATCTTGAATTTGCCCTTTATGAAAAATAAAACTGTCCAATATATTGAATTCTTCAAAAATAAAATAAGTTATGAATTTTACAAATTAAAAAGTGTATTTGATGTAACCGTTAGGGTCCGTAATTACGTTGTGATTCCATAGAATTTTCACTTATCGACGGTCTACATAACAGATTTGTTTTGGTACTGGGTTATTTATAGAAAAAATGGTACGTAATTAGTATATACATGAATACAACAAAATATAACTCCTTCACAATGAACACGTATTTTGGCACACAACTTCTGTGTACTGTATGACTGATTTTTTATAGAAACAGTCTCGCATATCATGAAAGGTTCTAATGTAAACTTTGTTTACAATTAACATTATGTTTCATTCGACGAATATATATATATATATATATATATATATATATATATATATATATATATATATATATATATATATATATATATATATATATTAAATAAATAAATAAATAAATAAATAAATAAATAAATAAATTTAAAAAATACTTTAACGAACTAAGTCGCATTCGGATAATTCAAATATCTATCGATACTTTAGGGTTTTTGGAATTGGGACGCATTATTAGAAATAATCTCACATTTTTGAAATAGAACAGACTCTAATTAAAACCATGTTTACATTGAACATTTTGTTTTATTCGACATAATAATAATAATAATAATAATAATAATAATAATAATAATAATAAATTAATAAATAAATAATAATAATTAAATACTTACACAAATTAAGTCTCGCTGATAATTCAAATATTTATCGACACTTTAAGGCTTTTCTTGTAACAGTAAAATATACTTTGACCTAATTATAATGTATAGATTTATTCTAATAATATATGTTTTCTTTAGTTATTTTTGGATACGAAAAAATGAATTAAAGTTGATTTATTAATAGCATATGACAAATGTATATTTCCAGCTGTATTAAATCTTTGTGCTCGCAGAGATATTTACATGCACTGTAATGTAAGGTATACATGTTTGTATTTCTTTAAGAAAAAAATTGATTCGCAGACTATTTTTGTCCGCCGGAACTTTACTAAAATAGTTCACTATTTTATTCGAGTGTACCCTTCTCCGGACTTTGTCGCTTATTCTAAATAATTCGAGCAAATAGTTCACTATATTATTCGAGTGTACCCTTCTCCGGCCGCTTTGTCGCTTATTCTAAATAATTCGAACAACCTTTGATTTTCACGGAAAACGATTATATTATTGTTTTTTTTAAGAAGCTCACTTGGGGGAAAAGATTTTCTTCAGAATGGCTTGTTTACAAGTCCAACGTCAATAGTTTTTTTTTTTCGGGCACTTGGATTTTTCCACAATACTAGTGCTTGCCTAGATATAAATGAATGAAAATGACTTGGTCGTCCAAATACATCGGGGGTTTTTTAGTTTGAATCCCGGCTGGTCATACATAAGACTTTAAAATTCCTCGCCTAACAGCACTAGATAAACATGTTGATTCCTACTATAAGTGTTTCAGTCATTTAGTCCCCTACTAAACTGTCGCGGTGGCTCAGTGGTAAGGTATTCGACTCGAAAGCGGGAGGTCGTGGGTATGAGCCCGATCTGGTCATACATTAGACTTTAAAAATTTTAAAAATATCGTTTGGTATTCTCAACAATCCCAGAGCTTGTATTTATAGAAAAATGAACGAATAATGCCTTGGTCGTAAAAGGAGCAGGGAGGCCGTGAGTTCGAACCCTGACCTGGTTATACGTAAGACTTTAATTCAGTTTTGAGATATTGCTTTCTTCCATATCTGCTCATGTGAGATTAATAGAATCTATCGCTACTGATGGTATGAGATAGAGAAATCTCAACCCGAGGTCTAATATATTGGGTCCAGAACGAGGCTTGCCGAGTTCTGGACCCAATATATTAGACCTCGGGTTGAGATTTCTCTATCTCATACCATCAGTAGCGATTGATTCTTTTTCTCGCACCTGTAAATACATTTTAATACACAATAACAGTGTTAGAAAAACCAGTTAGAAAGCTTTTAGCCTTATCACATTGCAAACCGTGCATGAATACGTATATGAACATGAAACCAGATGAAATCGGAACTACATTTTAGAGGTTTTCTGTAGTCTGCTACACATCTTACATTTTAAATTTGACAAAAGTATGGAGAAAATTAGTGAAACTGTTAGTGTAGGTAGAAATGGTGAAAAAGGGAAGATTGTGGACATTGTAAAGCCATTTGGCACACACAGGATGTATAAAATTCAGCTATTTACAACCGGTGAGATTGTTTCAGCAGCAACACACGAGCTGATCAAAGGAATGCCAGATGATGAGTTTGATTTTAGTGCTTTACAGAATGACATGTCAGACAGCAATGACATTCTTGATGAAATGGGTGCCACTGCAGAAAATACTAGTACCCCTATACCTCAAACTGTACCTCCACCCCCTGTAACCATGGATGAAAATGTGAATTCTGGTAACTGTTACCATGAAGTCATGAATGGCAGTGATGATCAGTCTAGATTTTTAGCTGATGTTGATGTTGATCAGTTCCTAGAAGAAAATGAAAACAAAAATACTATGAGAAAAACACTTGGGCATTTGAAACTTTTAAACAATTTCTGGCCAAAAACAATGAACTGAATGAACCTCACAACATACCTCCTACTGAGCTAAACAATCACCTAGCAAAATTTATAATAAGTGTGCGTCAAAAAATGGTGACGAATACCAGCCAAGTTGCCTGAGAGGTATAATAGGGTCAATTAAACGTTATTTGAAACGCAACCGGTATGGAACAAGTATTATTACTGGGTATGAATTTTCTAAAACACGGGAGGCATTGAAATCAAAACAAAAACATTTGAAAAAAAGAGGTCATGGCAACAAACCAAAAGCAGCTGATCCATTAACAAACAATGACATAGACAAATTGTATAAAGCTGGGCAACTTGGTAATCAAACTCCATTCTCAATTATAAACACACTCTGGCTAAATAACACAATTCATTTCGGAATGTGAGGTGGGGGAGAGGAACACAGGGCATTATGCTGGGGTGATATTTGACAAATTTGACACAGAGTTGAACAAAGAGTACCTCGTTCACAATGAACGACAAACAAAAACACGCACAGGTGTCGATTTAAATAATGTACGAGATGGACAGCCAAGAATGTACGAACTTCCACAAAATAGGCCCTATGACTATTTATAAAACTTACAGTGACAAACGTCCAAGTGATTTCTGTCAGCCTGATCATCCATTTTACTTGGGAGTTGTGACACGTGTTAAAATGCACTCTCATTCTGAGCAATGGTTTCTGCATGCTCCAATAGGTAAAAATAAATTAAACACACTTTTAAAGAAAATGACACGAAATGCTGGTATAGATAGTGCTGGTGCTAAAAGGCTGACAAACACAAGTGCCCGCAAACACTTATGTCAGACACTGTTGGAAAACAACGTATCAGATGAACAGGCCGTATTATGGACTGGTCACAAAAATGCACAGTCCCTTAACAACTACAGGAGGATGACAAATGGCATGCAGAATCAAGTGTCAAATTTGCTATGTGTTGTACAAAACGATCCTATCAATCGCGGACTGAACATGCCATTTTTGAATAAGTCAAATTTATCACGCCAACAGTCGACAAATGTATCGTGCTCTGCTTTAAAATCAGTATTTGACGGGTCAAATATTTATGGGGGTGTAATAAATGTTAACTTTTACCAACAACCGCCAACTTGTAAACCTGCTTCAAAGCCGAGAAAACCAGTTATATGGAGCGACAGTGACGACGACTTTCAGTAACGAATGTAAACATGTGGTTTGACGACGTGCTAAATTTTAACCTTTACTGAGTGCGCGTTCCGCCAAGTTGAGTCGGCGTGCCAGAAAAACTTTACCATTACATTTTATTGATTGAATTGTCTCTCTTAAAGTGAATTTATTTGAACTGTATAACGTTTATTCTATTTAAAGGAAATTTTAAAACAGAATTCTGCGTTTATTTGTTAGTACTATTTTGTTTACTTGTACTGATTTTATTTTGGTTTTGACTCGCCGTCAGTTCTTCGGAACTTCTCTAAATTCACCAGATCTCTCAACAATAAATCAAGAGTAGATATAACTTCGCGCGAAATTGAGCGTGTAGCTTCTAGGGTGAGACAAGGAAATCCTACATGAGTGAAAACAAGGGATTTCCGTGTCACAGGTGCGAGAAGGGGTTTTCCCCTATGTGAGAAATATGTATCTCACATGGGCTTGACGTCACAGTTACGTGACAATCACATGATGTCATCCTTTGAGTAAATGACGTCATATCGCGGGAAAATGACAGCCGGACCTCCAAAATTTAGAAATTTCAAATGCGTTTCAAATGTTAATACTCAGATTTTATAATAATTAACTTTTTCTTCAAGTTTATACTTTCTGTATAAAACAAAATTAAGTATAGTCTATCCAATGGTCATATTTTTTTTATATAGAATGTTGAATAACAGAGTTAGATTTTTCAAACATGGCGGCGCCCATGGATATGTAAATCATATTTGAAGCAAAAAATGACATTAAAATGGAAGAAAAAGAATCCATTATGAGTTTATCCATGTAGGATAGGGAAATCTCACCCGAGGGGTTGAATATTTCAGTCAGAGACGAGGCTTATATTCTCGTCGCGATGACGGCATTAGGAAGACAGAGGACAGACAAATTCACCCGGTGCCCAGGATAGACCGTTCCTGGATTATTAACCTTGTTATCGTCACGAAAAGCTGATGCAGAATTAAACAACATTACAACCAACTACTAGTATATTTACTCGAAGTAACCTGAAGGAAAGGTTTTGATAATAATTTTTCCAGAATTAAACCGTATATTAAATACTACATACCATTTAAAAACATCCTTAATTCGTATTAATTATAAATAATATCAAGAAAACTTTTAAGTCACTTATTTTCATTAACATTTTAAATAGGATTTTCAATCATATAACAAAACAACGTTAGCTCTTTAGAGCTATTTATGCTATTAAAACAATTATAAATATAATTTAATTAAAACAATAAATTACAAAATAAGACGTAACAATACACAAACTAAGGTTAAAAACAAATCCTTATACATATCTAAAAAATTAAACTGCGCTATAGCCAAAACAACCGCAGCTTTTCCTTGCCAAGAATTTAAAAGTCTTCAAAAAAAACTAAAATTTGCAACCACCCGGATAACATTTTGAAATTCCGATTCCAAATTTTAGTAGCTTTGTATCTAAAAGAATTTATACCATGTTTGGTGGAACTAAATTGTGGTACAACTAAAAGATCGCTAAACCTAATATAAATTAATTAGATATAAAGCCAAGTAAATCATGCAAATAACATGTTGTAATCTTTCATTTTAAAATATTAAAAGAAAAGATTCAGTACTTAAGTCTAATCACGCTTCAGATGGAGGAATGGTAACTAAAGGAATGGAGTAGACAATATAAAAATATGTTAATTTCACAATGTTTTATATTCATTGACCCCGTGGTGGTTGGCATTTAAAAAATCAACACGTGGTTTCAGTCTTGTTATACAGTATCACGATCTCGGACTGTATATGCAGAATTTTTTACGATGGAAATACAACCTTTTTTATATAAAAACAATTTGGGTTCTCATCTTAAGAGAAAAACGCAATATATTCGCAAACCAAGCATATAATTTTGGCGAACCTTGCAACTATTACGTGATAAAAAAATTACTTATATCACTGACAAACCGAAAGTAGAAATTGGGGACAGTAGTTATTTCCCTTTGTAAAGAACTCTTTGTTGCTGAACTAAAAACTCCTTCATCAGGGCAAAGCTGCAGGTTATTCTCCTTATCAAATCATCAATTACAGGACCAGAAAATTAGAAATGGCTTTGAACAAGCTAGCTATCGATCAAGTTGATGTCAAGGGAAAACGCATTGTAATGCGGTAAGATATATTGTTCTCGTTTATGCCGATAAATACCGGCACACTGACCTTGGTAGGTTGACCTTGTCCTTGGCTTAAGGCTTTGAAGGACAAGACTCATAATTCCGTGTTTATATTTTGATCAATTTCAAGAAAAATTGATAACTGATAATTAAAATAAAAATAGAATTCAGTGGCGGTAAAATTATGCCCATCACTTGTATTTATTTTACCGGTCGTGTCTAGAAAAGTATTTGACATATAAGGAGGGGGAATGCAAAAGCAGCAAATTAATTTAAACTTTGGAAGGACTTCCTTTTGTACCCCCCAATCAAAAACGACCGATTTGGGATATTCTACATTCTAAAAGGGTTTATTTTAAGGGGGTAGTTAAGAAAAAATGGGGCATGGCTCTTTGGGGGTTAATTTTAAATTAAAAAAAAAAAATTAAGTTAAAAATTTTACAAAAATCATAGTTACCATTCCATTTTCATCCTTACTCTACTTTTCATTCTTACTTACATTATACGTTCTTATCATAGAAAACATATATTTTTTATGAAATTCTGTAACTTACATGTCACTGACAGGACTCAAACCCACAACATCACTACTTCTAATGCAGTACTAATTCCTATACCTTAACCGTTTCGCCATAGCTGTTTAGTTGAGGACAATACGTTTTAAAATAATCATAAGCTACACCGGCGTTTGGCTTACCTTTCTTCTGAGATTGATCCATGTTTATCGGAAGCTTTAAATTTGGCTTTTAATTGGGTGTTAACAAATTTTTACGCAACACGACTGACTTACAAATTTTCATGGCACAAAGTAGTTCTGACGAGGATTTCATTCCTCCTAATTTGCCTGTCGATAAGCCACAAATTAGGGATACCTCAATAGGAGATGACATTTTTTTAAATTCAATACTTGGAAATGATATATCAACTAATGATTTGAAATTAGATTTCAACAGTAACTTTGATGGGAGTTGCATTTTATTTAGTGACAAAAGTTATCAAGATGTGGATTATAAAAAAATATTGTTTATATCATTTGCCTTGATTTAATAAAACCTTTTAATTAGTTACAAGTATTTTTGATTGGGGGATACAAAAGGAAGACTTATCTAAACTTTTACACGTAGCTACCTCAGGTATATGAAAATCGCTAAATTCGATTTTTGTGTAGAGGAGGATTTTTTCTTTTTTTAAAAAAAGATCGAATTCAGTGATTTTTGCTTATGCTATGTAATTGGTTCATCACAAAATATAACCAAACTAATAAAAATAAATGATCCTGTAATAGCCACAGAAACTTGTAATTGTATCTATAATTTTTTAAAAAAAAAAATTTAACCATACACCCCACAAAAAACATCAAGGACAGACACTTAAAATTTTTAAACCTACCCCTCATCGCTTAAAACAATATTTTCTTTTGTGCTGGTGAAAAATATTCATTAATTTAGTAACTGTCGTTTGCACAACTCCCTTATCTATCTGCAAGTATATACTTATCCTCATTTTCTAGAATTTAAATTAATTATTTACTCCAGAACATGAGAAACGCTGTTCCTAACACGAAAGGCAGAAAACTGACTTGTTTTCTTGTAGTTTCCTCCTACATCGAATTACTCAAAGTTCCAAGTTCACAGGAATTTGGTAGGAATCTACCTGGTTTTATTGTTTAGCAGTTGGTCTAACGTCCGATGTGTTCCAAAATAATGAGTAGAAATACTTTGATTTAGGAGGAAACTATGAGAAAATAAGTCATTTTTCTGCCCCTTTCGTGTTAGGAACAGCGTTTCTTGATGTTTTGGAGTAAATAATTAATTAAAAATTCTAGAAAATGAGGATAATTATATACTTGCAGATAGATAAGGGAATTGTGCAAATGACCGTTACTAAATTAAGTGGATATTTTTTACAGAACAAAAGAAAATATCGTTTTAAGCGGCGAGGGGTAGGTTTGAAAATTTCAAGTGTCTGTCCTTGTTGTTTTTTTGGTGGGGTGTATGGTTAAAAAAAAATTTTTTTTAATTATAGAAACAATTACAAGTTCCTGTGGTGATAGCTACTACACAAAAAATTCATTTGTAACACTTTTGGAGTATGTATTAATTTGATGAAGTTGCAGGATTACATTTCAAAATTATTATTCAGGTATTCAACATGCTTGAAACCAAATTAAATTTTGGTGCACACCACAAACAATAAGTCTAATTTAAAAAAAAAAAAAAAAGAATGCATATTCATTATTTCATATGGCAGGAAAAAGCTGTGAAATTTAAAATACGCTTTACAGTCTGGAGACATTAAAATATACATGTATAATGTTACATTTAATAAAAAAAATTGAAATGTTGTAAATATTTATTGAAATATGATTGCCAATGATTACAATACATGTACTATGTCAAGGAGTTTTATATCTTCTATTGCAGTTTATTTTTGAAGATAAATAATAGGAGTCAAATTTGTATGCAAAAGAATTATTCTATAATATATACCGGTAGTAAATATCTTTTTTCATTTTTAAGCATACCACTATCTGACATTAATGAAAACAAAAATCAGGCTGTAAAAGTAATATGCCATTGACTAGTCAAAAGAAAGGGATTAATTTTAGAGAATCTCCCTTAGTTCATAAATCATCTCAAAAATAGGTTGAAACCAGCAAATATTTTGTTAAATGAGGATATTATGAATACTGTAAATTGGGTTATTTTTGCATGGTGCAAATTTTGCAGATTTTTCAAAAAATTGTGTAAGTTATTTTTTGTGTGTTTTATTTTTACGGATTTAAGATTCAGAAAAAAAAGTCAAATCATCAAACAAACTTCTTGGTTTCACTTGTTACTTTAAAAAACACAAGTTTTTTCCAGGGGTTTGAAAAAATTAAAACTTAATTTTCCTGTACTAAAGATGCCCATTTATGCAAAAATACGAACAATTTAAGACCTTTTTACTATTTACAATTTAAAAATTGTACTTCCAGTTTGCCAATATGTCATGTAAATAAAAAACGGGACATTGTTTTTCTTATATAATAACAATTTTTAACATAATAAGGAACTAATATTTGTTTAGAGTAAGTTATTTTTGTCATATATTACCAGCAGTAGTTCAGGAATTAACCAAGTTGTCTGATTTGAATTTAAAATAAGTGCATAGGCCCCTGATTGTGTGGCTTCATATAAGATTTGTGAAAAAAAAATCTTTGATTACCAGTATGACATTAATTACTTTTAAATAAAGTTACCGTAATAAGCACCTGTTGATTAATAGCCACCCATGTACTGGTTTACTGAATGCGTAGATTATCAACGATCAAAGTCACCTGTATAAACAGTTGGTCATGGATGAGAGATTTGTGCAGTGATGCCTGAAGATGTTTGTGCGATTTTACAGAAAAAATGGTCAATAATAAGCTGAACAAAAACTTATTCATTGGGAGAAAACATTTATTTGTTCCTGTATTTTTTATGATATATATATTTTACAGGTTTAATTTTTGCGAATTTTTTCATCTGTAAAATCACCAAAAATAAAACCACAGCAAAAAATTCCCGATTTGCGGTAGGGATTATTTTCAATAATGATTCAGAACAGAAAACAGAAATCGTAAGAGAAAACCAATGTCTTTGTACAGGAAAACTACCTACCTAGCCTCTCTGCTCCAGTTGGAGAATAAGGTCAGGAAAACTGACACTTTAAAATTTCTGAACATGATTTTATCTTACACCACAACAGACAACAATAGGGATTTAAAACAAGCTCTTAGCAATATGGCTTGAAGATGAATCTTAATAGTAACTATTTCATTAATTTGACTATTACTCACATGTTGATACATGAATACCAATTAACAATAAAGCATGTATGTTTTTATTTCTCTATTGTAGTGTTGATTTTAATGTACCTTTAAAAGATAAAGTAGTCACCAATGACCAAAGGTAAGGGTTATATCACAAACGATAAAGTAGTCACCAATGACGAGAGGTAAGGGTTATATCACAAAGATAAAATGGTCACTAATAGTCTAATGACCAGAGATAAGGGTAATATCACAAAAGATAAAGTAGTCACTAATGACCAGAGGTGAGGGTTATATCACAAAAGATAAAGTAGTCACTAATAGTCTAATGACCAGAGGTGAGGGTTATATCACAAAAGATAAAGTAGTCACTAATAGTCTAATGACCAGAGGTGAGGGTTATATCACAAAAAATAAAGTTGTCACTAATAGTCTAATGACCAGAGGCAAGGGTTATTTCACAAAAGATAAAGTAGTCACTAATAGTCTAATTACCAGAGGTAAGGGTTATATCACAAAAGATAAATTAGTCACTAATATTCTAATGATCAGAGGTGAGGGTTATATAAAAAAAGATAAAGTAGTCACTAATAGCCTAATGACCAGAGGCAAGGGTTATATCACAAAGATAAAGTAGTCACTAATAGTCTATTGACCAGAGGTGAGGGTTATATCACAAAAGATAAAGCAGTCACTAATAGTTTAATTACCAGAGGCAAGGGTTATATCACAAAAGATGAAGTAGTCACTATTAGTCTTATGACCAGAGGTGAGAGTTATATTTCAAAGTTAAAGTAGTCATTAATGAGTTTAATGACCAGAGGTAAGGGTTATATCACAAAAGATAAAGTAGTCACTAATGAGTTTAATGACCAGAGGTGAGGATTATATTACAAAGATAAAGTTGTCACTAATAGTCTAATGACCAGAGGCAAGGGTTATATCACAAAAGATAAAGTAGTCACTAATAGTCTAATGACCAGAGGTAAGGATTATATCACAAAAGATAAAGTTGTCACTAATAGTCTAATGACCAGAGGTAAGGGTTATATCACAAAAGATAAAGTAGTCACTAATAGTCTAATGACCAGAGGTAAGGGTTATATCACAAAAGATAAAGTTGTCACTAATGAGTTTAATGACCAGAGGTGAGGATTATATTACAAAGATAAAGTTGTCACTAATAGTCTAATGACCAGAGGTAAGGGTTATATCACAAAAGATAAAGTAGTCACTAATAGTCTAATGACCAGAGGTAAGGGTTATATCACAAAAGATAAATTAGTCACTAATGACCAGAGGTAAGGGTTATATCACAAAAGATAAAGTAGTCACTAATGAGTTTAATGACCAGAGGTGAGGATTATATTACAAAGATAAAGTTGTCACTAATAGTCTAATGACCAGAGGTAAGGGTTATATCACAAAAGATAAAGTAGTCACTAATAGTCTAATGACCAGAGGTAAGGGTTATATCACAAAAGATAAAGTAGTCACTAATGACCAGAGGTAAGGGTTATATCACAAAAGATAAAGTAGTCACTAATGACCAGAGGTGAGGATTATATTACAAAGATAAAGTAGTCACTAATGACCAGAGGTAAGGGTTATATCACAAAAGATAAAGTAGTCACTAATGACCAGAGGTTATATCACAAGAGAAAAGGTAGTCACCAATAACCAATTGCAAGGGTTTGTAGTAGAGTGGAGTAATGATAATGAAGTTGTACATCCAGTCGGGATTCTTCATTTATATAAAAAGAAACGAAAACTGAAAACAATTGCTTTCGTAAATAATGTGAAATAAGATCTCTGTGAGTTATGAGCTTTATGCTATAGAGATACGCCCTATATTTCATGCACTTCACTGGTATTATTCTCAGAAAATTCTCAGAATCAGTCATGGCAAAAATTTCAAATTTATAGTCTACTTGGATCACTGAAGAATAATGATAAATAAGTTTTAAAAAATTAAACTAACATAAGTCAAATTATATTAATTTTGTGATATTTCTTATTCACAGAATAACAGCTGCTTTGCCAACTATAAAATATGCCTTGGACAAAGGTGCTAAATCAGTAGTGTTGATGAGTCATCTTGGACGCCCTGATGGTAGGCCACAGGAAAAATATTCTTTAAAACCAGTTCATTCTAAACTTCAGGAACTGCTGGGTAGGTATGTATGTATACTACAATAAAATATGTTACTAACCAATTTGTAATGCTAAAATTTAACAGAACAAAAAATAGCAGGAAATTCAGGCTTTACTGTACTGATATAGGCTGACTGTTTCTATTATACTTAAAAAAGAACTGCAACTCTTGTCATTACATCATACCAATATATGCTGTTTATCTTAAGCTGAGCTGTTAAGAACTTGGTATGTGTGACATAGGAAGACAATATTAAGGAACAATAGTTAAAAGTACAAGTTAAAAGGGAGAGAGAGAGAGAGAGAAGAGAGAGAGAGAGAGAGAGAGATTTGGATTTTATTAGCTCTTCTTGGCAAAAAAACTGAACATAATGTGAGTACATTATTCAGTTTTCCAGCAATAGCAGTTATTTGACCATAATTACTGGTAACCTATCTTAAGAGTTCTGTGCTTAATTGTTAAAGAAAAAGAGAAATATTTGGGTACATATTGATATTTTTGATTTGTAGTAATTAGTGGGAAGTAGAAAATACTGCCAATCCATCATTTAAGAGAGATTACTATAGATCAATAAAGAAATAGTTCTTGAACTTTTATAAACATTTATTTTTTTGTACTTTATAGAGAAGTACAGTTTCTGAATGATTGTTGTGGAGAAAAAGTAGAAGCTGCCTGTGCTAATCCTGCTGATGGATCAGTTATACTTTTAGAGAACCTCAGATTCCACGTGGAAGAGGAAGGAAAAGGTGTGGATGCTGAAGGGCAAAAAGTAATTAAATTTACAGTAAAACTTCAATCGCTTGAAATTTGATACCTCAAATACCCCAGATAACTTGAAGTCATCTGTCGGTCCCAACCAATTTCCTATAATATCAAATCTAAATAAACCATAGTGGCTAGACCTTCTGTAACTTGAATACACCCACTCACTGAAACAATTATCATTTTTCATAACTAGTCAAGATTTATATTCTCAAAGGTATCTTTAGCTGGTTTGAGTATCCCACCATGTCAGAGGACTTCGAAATAAGTAATATCTGTGATATAGTGCCTCACAAAGCAAAATAATACCCTGTCTCAACCCATCCACCCTCCATCCCCCCCCCCCCCCCCCCCCCCCCCAAAAAAAAAAAAAAAAAAAAAAAAAAAAAAAAAAAAAAAATTAAAAAAATGAATAAATAAAAATGTAAAAGGAAAAAAAATGGAAGGGAATTTGAAAATCAATTATTATTTTATCTTAATAATGCAAGCTCAAAATTTAAAAAATAATTACATGTACATGTATGTTTATGTATAATTATATCTGTTATAGACATCTGCATATAACAAAAGTCACAACTTTTTCGTATTGTTCTTGTTATACATGTACTTATTATAGTTCACTTATCCTTATTTGTTTATTTGTAAACATAAAATTTGTCATAAAATTATCCTTACCATATGTTTTCTCAAAGCATTACATACTCTTCCACCATTTCTGAACTGACTAACTTTTACAATATAAGTAAAATACTTTTTGACTTGGGTGCAAAAATCTATTATTTCATTCCTTTCCACTTCATTCTTTTTCACTTCCATTCCTTTCTATTCCATTTTATTCTACTCCATTCCTTACCATTCCAATTTTTTCCAGTTCATTCTTTTCCACTCTATTTGTTTCCATTCCATTTTTTCCACTCCATTAAATTCCATTCCATTCCTTTAAACTACAGTACATTCTTTTCTACTCCATTCAGTTCCACTCCACATTGACATTGTGCGGATATATCAGTTTTCTATTACATGTTTTCTTTCATCTGTCTCAGGTTAAAGCATCCAAAGAAGCTGTTGATACCTTCAGGGCTTCCTTATCCAAGTTAGGAGATATCTATGTAAATGATGCATTTGGAACAGCACACAGAGCTCACAGGTTTGTAGGTAGCATGCTTTTTATACAGTTCTCAGTTGACATGAAATAGGGTTGTTGAATTTTCCATATTTCTGTATGTTATTTGTTTATTTATGAGATCACTCTAATTAGACAACCCTTTGATTATCAAATAAACAATTTTCATTTAGAAAAATGATTTTGACAAATCTTATTAAGCATGGCCATGTTTTAAATTTCTGAATGCATTTCAGCAATTTTTTATGAGTGCAATATTCAACAATTTTGTTTTCTGGATGTAGTCTCTGCAACAAACTTTGGAAGAAAATTTTTTATGAAACTGATCAAACAAGTATTTCAAATATCCAGTTACAGTTTCTTTTATTTACAAAATATATTTTATTTCTCAATACTTGATGGTACACATGCATGTTGAATGAAAAGGCAGTAAAAAGTAAAAAGGGTTTTTAAAGAAATGTTTTAAAAAAAAACTGATAAAAAAATATTTCAGTGATTGTCATATCTAAACAGACAAATCAGTAACATGTATTTTGATAAAAAAAAAAGCTTCTTTCCCCCAAAAACTGATTTGTTGACTTGTATATTGATTTTAGTTCAATGGTTGGATGTGCTCTGGAGAAAAGAGCTTCAGGATTTTTATTGAAGAAAGAATTGACATACTTTGCCAAAGCTTTAGAAAATCCAGATAGACCATTCCTTGCCATATTAGGAGGGTAGGTATAAACATATTAATGTTCAGTGAAACCAGAGACTTCTTGTATGGGTAAAGCTTTCTTTTAAAATGCCTTTACAAGCTTTACAATCTGATATTCATGGGGGTAATTTTGACATAAATTGTATAGACTATGAAAGTGCTAATAAGATTGTATTTCAGTGTGGAAGGAAAATCAGATTCAGTGCTAACAACTATGTTTCTTATAAGAAATGGAAACATTAAAATCCTTCTGATTAGTAAACTAGTGTTGTTTTTATACACAAAATAAAGATAAATGCATATTGATGAATAAACTGCACCATCCAACATGGCATACATCAGTACCATTGCTTCATCCTTGATGATGTCACAAACCTTGCTACTCCATACATGACTGGTCATGGTTGGTAACTCTTGTTTCAAGTAATTTGAATTGTTTCAAATTGTTTTACCTTTTCATCTTGTCTATTGAAGTTGTTAGAAAATTAACAGTTTTAGTTATTAGATGTCTGTTTCTAAAATTTGTCAACTTGTTTGATGATTTGGCGATTTTGTCCAGGTACCTCCAATTTCTTCCACCATTCCAGAACAGACAGCCTTAAAAAAGATTGAATATTTTAGACTGGAACATCACACAATTTTAACCAAACAATCATTTAAACCGAATCTCTTTATCTCTACTTTCTTTTTTATTTCTATTCCTTGTCTTACCGAAGGTCGATGGTTTTCTCTGGGCCTTTTGGTTTCCTCCACCATCCCAAAACTGACCACCTCAAAATAAGTGAAAGAATCTTGACTGGGGTGTAAATCTGCATTACTCCACTCCACTCTATTCCTTGTCTCCTTGATTTGTATTTATATAAAAAAAATTAACTGTTTTCTAGACAGCCACATACCCTTGTGGAAGAATTTTGTCAGTTCAAGTTCTAAATGTCTGTGTTATTCTCCAAGTACTCCAATTTTTTCCGGAATTGCAGAACTAATCAACTCTATTAATATCTTTGAAATGATCTTAATTTGGTTGTAAAACACTGTTCCAACCAAACTATATGCTAAATAAGAATGGCCTTGAAGAAAAATACTATATTTATCAACAATGTCCAAAATAATGCTGGAATTCTAACCCAAAAAATCTCAAATTTCAGTGATTTCTACAAGAACATATAAGAGGATTTTCAAGTCTAACTGAAAAATTTACAAACCTTTGGCTGGCATACTGACCTAAATTTTGAACAAGTTCTCTTTTTTCAGAGCTAAAGTTAAGGACAAGATTCAACTGATTGAGAACATGTTATCTAAAGTCAATGAAATGATCATTGGAGGTGGTATGGCATTTACATTCCTGAAAGTCTTAAATGGAATGGAGGTAAGTATCACTACCACAAAATGTACAAATCCGTAGAACTGGCCTTTTCAATATAAGTGAAAGAATCTTGACCGGGCTAAAAAATACGTGACTCCACTGAACTTCTTACCATAAATAATGAAAGAAGTGCTCTAAATTTTCCCAATTTTTTACATATTTAAATCATTAGTTTATGTTTTCTACATAATACCCTTTCTTTTGTTGGTAGTGTGTGTGTGTGTATGTGTGTGTGTGTGGGGGGGGTGTTGGGGGGTTGGTAAAGTGCTTTAAAATGCAAACTTACAGATTACAGTTTCTTCCCATTGCCAAAGTTCATTTCTCGTTATGGACTATTAATAGTTAGTTTGTTTACCAAAGGTTCATTAATTTCTCCTGTCATTTTAGTTTACTCCACCACCCCTGAGCTGATTGCCTCAATATGGTGACAGAATCTGGACTGTCATGTAAAACACCCATTTCTTTCCTGTCACATCTGTACTATGGTTTCTCAGAGAAGCACATTATATTTATGTTACATTTTAAACAGTAATCTTAATACCTCTATTACTGTTTCTGTTAAATACTAATTATCACTTTCAGGAAATACACATAGTGAAATTACATACTAATTGTCACTTTCAGGAAGTACACATAGTGAAATTACATACTAATTGTCACTTTCAGGAAATACACATAGAAAGAAAATGAACATCAGTGGGACAAAAGTTAAAACACAAAAATTAAATAAATCTGAATGAATATAATGTATGGATTTGATGACATGCTTAATACTCCAAAGCAATTAAAAAGTCAGTAATGCAATAAAAACAGCATTTAAGCAAAAATTTTGCCTGTTTCTTTTGAATTTTAGTCAGGTTATTTTTTTCTTTCTAAAATGTCCTGCTTTTTATGTGTATATTTAAATTTCAGATTGGTAATTCATTATATGATGAAGAGGGAGCCAAGATTATCAACACTATAATGGAAAAGGCTGCTAAGAATAATGTAACTATCACATTACCAAGTGATTTTGTCACTGGCGATAAATTTGGTGAAGATGCTAATGTTGGACATGCCACAGTGGCTTCTGGTATTCCAGCAGGATGTATGGTAAATATATCAGTTTGGTTATAATTTTGATATGATATGATTTTATACAGCACTTGGCAGTAGTGCTATTTGCTGCTACATATTTGGTTACATCTTGAGAATGAATTGTTTTCTAACACAAGATGCTTTTGTAAATAATTGTAAACAAACTTTTTTTTGGAGAGTATCTGGTTGTATTCTTTGTGACACACTTACCCTTTCAAGGCAATTTTTGTTTTTAAGTTCATACGAGCACCTTGTTGCACAAAAAGGATACTTTTTTCGGAGCACCTGGATAAAATAAAAAAGGGTAATATAAAGTCCTTTTCCATTCAAACATGTTGTACTAAGAAAAGCTCATTTTCTTTCAAATCACATGGTTTTACTCAATTAGAAACCTTGACATCCATTTGAAAAGATACACATTCACTCTTCAAAAAGCTTCAGTACTCTTTTTCTCTTTCAGAGCATTGATGTACCCAATAAGGTACATCTTTTTCTCTTCCAAAGCACCCAATAAAATACACTTTTTCTCTTTCAGAGCCCATTGTGTACCCAATAAAGTACATCTTTGTCTCTTCCAAAGCTCTTGTGTTAATCAAAAGGATACACTTTTTCTCTTCCAGAGCACTTGGTTGCAATCAAAAGGGTACACTTTTTCTCTTCTAGAGCACTTGGTTGTAATCAAAAGGGTACACTTTCACTCTTTCAGAGCACTTAGTCTTATATATTTTCTTATTCAGTAGAATACAATCTCCCTTTTTTTTTCTTTTTTTTTTTTTTTGGGGGGGGGGGGGGTAACTTTTTTAAATAACAGAATTCAGAAAAAATTCCAAAGTATTGTACCCTAATCTTCAGTACCCAATGAAATTTTGAAACATGTTTAGAAATTTTTCACATCTGAAACGAAGTTGGCTTTATTATACAATTAATTACTCCACTGCATAGAACCATCTTGCATGGCATAATCAAATTTTCTGGAATTGCGTTGTTCTTTAAATCAAACACCCTTTTTAACTTGTACTACCATAATTCGCTATGCAGGCAAGACTAAAAAAAAAAAAAGAAAGTAAGACAATAATTTTGAAAACTTACAGGCTCTATATACATAAAATTCATGTCATTCCTAGTACAACGAGGTCCTGTAACCTGATGTTGTAATCTGTATTATTTGTTTATGAATTATACTTATGAACCATCTTGAGTATCTAGCTACAAACTGTTGAATCATAAATATTTGTTGGGTAAAATTTTCATGGTACATTGTATTGCCATAAAAAAAATTTTGTTGGGAGAAACCTTTGTGGAATTGAATTTGGAGAAAAAAAAATCCTATTAGGGCTAATCCCCCAAGAATATTTGTGATTTTACAGTAGCTGTGATAACAATTTTTGTGAACCCTAATGGTAATATTTGTGTTATTTCAACCACCTGGATACAATATACACAACTAAAATGAGACTTGTTATGGAGAATTTGACTACCAAAATATAAATAAATAAAAAATTTAAAAAATAAATAAATGAATAAATAAAATAATATTAATATAATAATAATAATAATCAGAACCAGGGAAAATGTTCAAAATATCGCCAAAGCCTCTTGCAAAATCTGATATGAATAATTATGTAAAAAATATGATATTATCTTTAAGTGAAGTGAAATAGTATCCAATAAGATAAGCTTTGTTTGTGATCTTATTGCTTTAAATGCACAAAAAAAAAAAATATCACAACTTTTAACTTGATTTTAAGGGGAAAATCTCCTAATTTTGTCAGCAGAACTACTTTTATATGGTAGTAATTCTTGACAAACAAATTCAGTATGTAAAATAGATGTAGACTTTTTTTGTCTAATGGCATTTTGAAAAGTTTGCAATTTAGACTAGGGATGGCATGATATATTGGTATATTATTTTTCGATATGAATTGATAGTTATTGGTATAAAAAGAACGATAATCGATATTGAATTTCAACAGCGATAGCCAGCCTTAATTTAGACACATGATCCCAGTTGTTTGTATTGTTGTTTAACATCACAACAATACTTTATTTACTGAGGCCTTTAGCAAAAATATCTTGAATACTAGTACATGTATGTGTAAACTTTAATACCAACCTAGAACTTAACCAAAATTTTTACTACACTTCATGTCATGTTGGAAACTGTGAGAAATATATAAACAGTTATTCTTGTGTTTACCTGACAGGGACTTGATATTGGACCAGAATCAGCAAAGGCATTTTGTGCAGTTGTTCAAAAGGCAAAGACCATTGTCTGGAATGGGTATGTTTTTGTACTTTACATGTATCAGCTAGAAAGGTTCAAAATGGAGTCAGTTGTCTCATTTTTAAGATCTGTTCCATTTCTGATGGATCTTTAATATTTTTAATTATATCTTGCCATCAATGTTGACAAATTTTGTAATAACCTTCATTTAAAAATTCATACACAGGGACGAACATCTATATATATATAAATAATTATTACATAATGACAGAAACAGTTCAAAAACAACATGGGGGGGAGGGGGTTAAAAATTAATGTCCCATTAGATGCTATTTTCCTATACTGGTGCTGTGTACCATTGCCATCAGATTATATTTGTGTTGTGTTCATATTTGTTGTTCTATATTTAAATAGACCACCAGGAGTATTTGAATTTCCAAACTTTGAAGCAGGAACTAAGGCAGTGATGGATGCAGTTGTTGCAGCAACAGCAAATGGTGCCACAACAATTATTGGTATGTAATCTTTCCAAACCTCTTTATAGTGAAAAATGTTGTGAGTAGATGTTTTTAATACATCAAGATCAGCCAATTTATAATAAATGTAAGTGCCTAAAATTTTGTGTTTGTCACTACAGTTATTAGTAAAGTAAGTTACATTTCCACCTTGTCAGAATCCTTTTACTTATATGCAAGGGGTCAGTACGGAGGTGGTGGCAAAAACCAAAGTTCCTAGAGAAAACTTTATGTACTACCTTCAGAAAAGAAGTGACAAACTATTCTTTCACTAAGATTTGCCAGAGTGGGATTTAAACCTTAACAGTAAAATGTAGACATTTGGAAACAGTGCTCCTACCCTTAACATTTATGTTTAATTCAATTCAGCCCGAATCTCAAAATTTTAGGTTTTTTAAATAACATATAACCCCCCCCCCCCCTTTATATCAAGACTCTACTTGTCCACATTATCAGACATGTCTTGGCAGTCAGTAAAAGGATGCATGAAGGAAACTGGAATGCTTAAAAATACTGACCTTTAGAAAGTTAAATTGAAAAACCCTCAAAAAGGAAAAGATAAAAAATTTTAAATGATATTTTTAAAACATTTTTTTATTTTCTTGCAGGTGGAGGGGATACTGCCACATGTGCTGCTAAATATAACACAGAGGATAAAGTCAGTCATGTCAGTACTGGTGGTGGTGCCAGCTTAGAATTACTAGAAGGTAAATCTGAAAGTATATATATCAGTATGAGTGTTAAGTCCAAGTCAAGATTATTACACTTACAGTAAAATAAACTTAATATAATGGGAGTCAGAAAACCATGTTAGTACCAGTGATGGTGCTACCTTAGAATTATTGGAAGATATGAATGAAAGTATATATATGAAGATGAGTGATTTGAACAGTTTTAAATTAAAGTCGACATTATTAAATTTATATTAAAATATAAAAAGCTTAATATTATGGAGTCGGACAGTCATGTGAGTAAGGATACTGGTGCAAGATTAGAATTACTGGAAGGTATGAATGAAAGGATATCTATCAAGATGGGTGATTTGAAGAGTAATAAATCAAAGTCCACATTATTACACTTCAGTCATTTCAAAACTGGCCAGGGATGCTAGAGTTACTGTGATTGATTTTGATAAAATGGGGTTTTACGTCCAGGTTAAGAATATTTCATTTAGGCATCACCAGCTATAGGTGAAGTGGCAGAAATTTTTACCTTTGCAGTGTGCTTATGGCAATGTGCAGGGAGGGTTCATTAACATGCCACAGCTTTTGTGGTCA
This sequence comes from Tegillarca granosa, assembly GCA_029721355.1. Lineage (NCBI taxonomy): Eukaryota > Metazoa > Mollusca > Bivalvia > Arcoida > Arcidae > Tegillarca > Tegillarca granosa. The sequence goes on from CM056604.1 coordinate 8,200,187, forward strand.
TATCTAAAGGACACGCTAGCCAACAATTATACACAATTAAATAGTTTAAATTAAATCCTGGAGTCAAAAACTGTTCTGGCTGACAAAAAATGTCAAATATTGCCACAATGTAAAATCTTTGCAGTGAACTTCAAAATCTTAAATTTATAAAAACGATCCAAATTTTCCCAACCTGAACGGTAGAAGGTAGTTTTCCTCAGCCATGGCAGAATCACTGATTACAAAAAATCTCAATTGAGATTTTTACAATTGTCATTTGTAAAGCATACATGTATTATATACTGTATATTGCCATTGTACATTTATGTGTGACTTGATAGCCAAGTGGTCTAAAGGATCAACATGCATATCACAATGCTTTTAACCACCTATGTTTGGATATCACTTGGTTAGTTTTTTAGTGTCAGGAAGTAACTCATTTTACATGTCAGAGGTGGTTGGTTTTGTCAGGACACTTCATTATTCTCCAGCTTGTAAGAGTCAAGTGGAGTGGAGTAATGGTGTTTTACACCCCAGTCAAGATTCTTTCACTTATTTCGAGGGAGTTAGTCCTGGGATGATGGAGGAAATCTGAGTGCCCAGAGAAAACCACCGACCTTCGGCAAGCAAACTGACAAACTTTCCCACACTAGGGTCTATCCCTAGTGGGAGTCAAACCCAGGCGTTGTGATCCTTAAGCGCATGCTTTAGACCACTTGACTGAAGCCCCACAACTTCAAAGATCTGACCACTTCAATTTTAGTAAATATTACTGGGATATACGGCTCATTAATTGACTAAAATTTTTTTTTTTACAGGAAAAGTTCTACCAGGTGTAGATGCTTTATCAAATGCATAGTGAGGTTACATGTAACTTTTAACAACAATATGTGTACTGTTAAGACGAGTGTATACTAAACAGTGGAAGCTTACTTGTTATTTGCTGTTAAGTTTTAGTACACCGTCAGGTGTGGAATGTCCTGAAAACAAAGAACTGTGAATTCCATAAACTTGTCTATAAAGATAGCAATCTTATTTAGCTTTTAATTATTGATATACGCATAACTGTACAAATCAATTCTGTGACATTTAAAGATTGACCTTATCTACTTTATATGGTCTTTCTTCTTACTGTTCTGGAGTAAAACCTATCTGTAAAGGCTACTCATAGTTACATATTAAAGTGACTTGTTTGAGCAGGCATTTCTTGTTTTTATCAATTTAAAGAAAAAACAGTCTAAAGAATAAATGGATGTTAAATTTATCCGGGTAGCTAGTCTTAAGAACAGGTTTGACTGAATAATTTTTCTTGCTCCTCTAATAGAAAATCCATAATCATACTGGTGCTAGATTTTATTGGTTGAGACTCCTCAGACAAAATGTTACACATAGAATGAAAAGGTGCCCTCATCTCACAATATGGGGCATTGAAAAAAAAAAATCACATTTTAGTATGGTTTACCCCATGATTCAGTTTATAATTACATGTATCATATGATGAACTTGGTCTGTGCTGGAAGTTTTTGTGCATTTTGAGGTGCAAAGAAAATTTTGAGCTTTCTGAAATAATTACGTCTTTTAAGGCAGGTTAAAAGAGGGTTATCAGGATGTGAAAATGCTATAAATTATAAAAATTATTTAACCGTCTTTAAGAATTAATACATTTATATAAAAAGTATTTTTATAGGAAGTAGCAATATTGTGAATTACAGAAAACCTGTATATAAAGACCACATATAGACTAAAGTGGTCTTGATAGACAGGTCGTCTTTATATAGGTTATCATGTAATTTCCTTTTATTGTTGTAAATTTTAAAAGTGCATAATAGTCGTACTATTTTATTTATTAGTATCTTTTAAAACATTATTTGATAATGAACTATTTAAAATAATATGATACAGTCAGATGATTAGATTCAAATCTATGACATTGATGTATTTATTATAAGGTGCCATAATTGTTTATGACAAAGGATTGTTTTTTATAATAAATTGTTTTGTTAGTTATTTCAAGTGCTACAGCTTAATTCAAACAAATGTTCTTTGCAAACATTAAAGGTTTAATAATTTATACAGCAGACTTATATAGCAATATCCTTCTTTGATAAACTACAATTTGAAATTGAGCAAAAGTGATTTACAATTGGATTTTGGTAAAATGCTTGTATTCAAAAAAATTTTTGCTTTTAAAAAGTAAAAACTGTTTAACAGGTGCTTCTTTTAATAATAAATAATAAATTTCAAATAAAATATTTGCTTCATTTATGTTCTTTGAAAAAAATTGATATACAATTGTGACAGTGAGGACAAAAATGTTGGTTTGAACCAGGGATCAAACCCAAAACCTCCTGCATTATTGGCAGGTTCTTTACCTACTAAGCAATCTGGATGGCTACATTCCTCTCCTGTCATTGTTAAGGTTTCCTTAGCCTAGTAGGAAATCCCACTCAGATTTCTTCTGATGGACTTTTATATGATAATAATTGCCAGTCCATGAATTTTGAGGCCACCAAACTGTAACAGAATTGAGAACAAGCTGCTGAATTTGACTGAGAATCGAACAAGAGTCCCTTCTACTCTAAAGGCATGTGTTCTACCAAAGTGAGTCACTACTGCATAATCATAGAGCCTTATAATGGCTTAAATTATTCTGTTGCACTTTTGTACAAAAGAAAATTCAAATTTTTTCATGTTTTTGGATTAATATTACAACATTTTATTTCAAAATATTTTTTCCACAAAAACTGTCATGTAAATGGCTGACAAAGCCTGAATGTGTAATAATCCAAGATGTGATATAAAGATAAACTTCCAGAGAATATTCATTATTATTATTATTATTTTTTAATACAGTGTTAAGTCATGGTTGTAATATTTTTGAGGATAAAATCTTGAAATTGGCAGAAAAAAACAGTAAAAAATGAAAAACATTTCTGATCTTAAAAAATGACTGTTTTTCATTATTTTTGGAATTAAGTTTCAAAATCTTTTTATTTTGATGCCATACACAATGTCTGTATAAGTGTGATATTATTAATACCTTTTTAAATACTTTTATAATGTCATTAAGTCTTTTCCTGGAAAAAGTATGGATTGGCTGTTTAGGTAGTTATACCGTCATGTTGTTGTCATGGAAATAAATTTTAAAAATAACTTTTTTGTTGTTTTCATTTGCTATTTACGAGTGAACAATATTAACACATATTTTATACACTTTATATGCAATGTAGGAGACATTTAGCCTTTCCAATGTCAATCTTTCATTTGGTAGGTCACTCCTTGTGGTACGTACATGCATTGTAGGAGGCATAAAGCCTCTGATACACCCATCTGTCATTGGATTAAAAACAGCTTGTTTACAATGCAGAAAATGTGTCTTTCTATGTCAATTAATCATTTTGTAAGTCATCACTTGTCTGCAATGCAGTAAGCATTATTCATTTCCAATGTTCGTTTTCATTTGGGTTTGTCACACCTTATGTGCAATGCAAGAGAGAGTAAGTCTTTCCCATGCCAATGTGTCATTTAGGTTTCTCTCACTTTGTTTGCAATGCAGGAGGCATTAAATCTTTCTTATGTCTATCTTTTATTTGGTTGGTAACACCTTGTATACAATGCTAGAGACATTACTCATCTGTAATTTGACAGGTTTACACATTATTTCTAATGCAGGAAGTATTCAGTCTTTCTCGTACCCATCTACCATTTGGTAGGTCACACGTTATTTGTAATTCAGGAAGCATTAAACCTTTCCCATGCCCATGTATCGTTTGGTAAGTCATAGTTTCATACTTTGCATGCAATGCAGGAGACATAAAGTTTTTATGTCTATTTTTCATTTGAGAGGTCACGCTATGTATGCAAAGCTGGAGGCATTATCCATCTGCCTTTTGGAAGAAAGGTCGCACGGTGATACAAAGCCTTTCCTATGTCCTGCCTCTGGGTTTGTCACTATGTATGCAACACATAGGTATAATCCATCTGTCAATTGGTAGGTCATGTCTTGTATGCAATGCTGGAGGTTTGCTTTTTGTTTTCAAATATTTGTGATGTCAAGCACTTCTTGTTTGTCAGGAAATACTGTTTATAGTCTCATTTTAAATCTTTGATTTTATACCTGGTCATAACAAATGCTCCCTGCATTTAATGTTGGAAAACAAGACTTGTGGTCAATAAGCGCGTTATGAAGTGTGCACACCGTTTTTCATGTTATGACTCAATAAAATTGTTAAAAACACAAGCTATTCCTTAAATAAACTACGCATTTATAGCAACGCTAAAAGTGATCATGAATGGCGTGACTTATGACTCTTTCCATTTCATGTGCTGAAATTGTTTGTTGTTGATAGTTCCCAACTCGAAGAATTTTTTTTTAATTATAAAAAAAATCAAGAAAAATAAAACAAAACCTTGTTTTATGTTTTAATTTAAGTGTTTAATATTAAATTATAAGGAATAACTTCAACAAGTTTATTGAGTCATAACATGAAAAAAACGATGTGCACACCATTTTTCATGTTATGACTCGATAAACTTGTTGAAAACACAAGCTATTCCTTAAAAGAACACCTCTTTGATGATGACGTCATGAGGTTTCTAATCAGGTCTATTATCTAAATTAAGTGGAGAAATGTTGACTATGACGTAAAACACCATTACTTCCCTCCAGTTTACTTGAAATACATACTTCTGATTAAACACATCATCTATTTTGATAAATAACGTTTTTTTTGTGTGTATATTGTAATATGGCAATTGATCCCTTTTTTCTCCTTCGAGTCAAAGGCTCTGATAAATGAGCCATTACATTCTTAATGCGCATGCGTCCCTGTCAACTGTCATGTTTAAAAAATAATATATTTTAATTATTTCCTCCGAAACTATTGAATCAGATTTGATACTTGTCAATAATATTGTCCAACTGAAGGACTTTCAGAATTGCAGAATGAGGGGATTTAATTTTGTTCTTTTGGGTTGACAAATAGCAAATAGTGGAATTCTTGATTAGATGTAAAAATGTTAAACATTAAATAAAACTTATGTAGCATCTTTGTGTAGTTTCTTAATTGCACAAATTTTAGTTTTAGGGTGCAAGGTGACTGTAGAAGTGGTTCTAGAATTTTTAGAACCATAACTGACAAAATTACAATTATAAGATCTTAGACATTTTAGATAAACAACATTATAATAATTAGTTTCTTATTTGCATAAACCTTGCCAGTTTGGATAGGAAAACTTGAGAGTAGTACAATGTACCTTTAAGATACATCATCCTTAAGGCAATGGTATTATAATTGTAAATTGAACCTGAATCGGGAGACCGCCTCCAGGCCTCGGTGGCTAAAAGTTACAATGTCCGCCCTTTAGGTCATTCCAGGCATATACAACATCCCAGACAGCATGATAACGTTGGGCCAACGTTGGCCCAACGTTCACTTTTACGTTGGGCAAACGTTGTAAACTAACGTTGGGCCAACGTTCTAAGTGCAAAGCGGCGCAACGTTGGCCCAACATGTTGGGCCTACGTTGGTATAATGTTGGTTCTACGTTGGCCCAACGTTGGGCCAATGTTGGCATAATGTTGGTTCTATGTTGGCCCAACGCTGGGCCAACATTGGCATAATCTTGGTACAACGTTGGCATAATGTTGGTTCTATGATGACCCAAGGTTGGCATAATATAGGTTCTATGTAAGCACAACATTGACATAATGTTGGTTCTACGATGGCCCAGCGTTGGAAATATATAAAGTTATGGTTGAGCCAAAGAAGGTTCTACATTGGCCCAATTTTGGCATAATGTTTGAGCTATGTTGGCCAAACACTGTTAAATACAAAATCAAAGTGGAACCAGTATTGGCATATTACTTGTATGTCTGTTCTACATTAGACCAACAATGTCATTTACATCATAACTGTAGGACTAAGGTTTTTTTTAAACAGTACAGTAACTGTTGTGTAGTTATATATGAAGTATGCATAATAATAAAGTTAAAATAGGTAATTAGATCAGGTGCTATAGGGGATTGGATGTCTCTGTCATATACTTACATGTATATCTTTAAGTACTTGAACAAATAGATTACTGGGAGTGGTTGTTAAAAGCACTATCGTTAACCTGACCAAAGTGTTAGTTTATACGATTTTTCATATTTATACTTTTTCTGTCAGAAAAATTGTAAGCTAAAAAGTTTATAATATACATGTAAGTACAATAAACTTACATTTTCAGAATTGTTATGAATAATTACCACTTTTAAATTGCTGTTGAACAACTAGACCCAGGTGATTAAAATTGGTTTAGGGCCCTGTTATTGGTATAACAGAAAATTATAAACAATAATAATATGCTTCTGAACAATTTAATACATGTATTAAAATAAAACACTATGGATTACAGACAGATTTATCATATAATCATATATGTCAACTGTAAACAGACTGTCTAAATCAGATATAAATTATTTGGTATTCAAGATACTTGCGATAAAGTTTGTTTTGTAAAATAAAAAAAAGAAGATGCTGCTGCTGTTGTATGTAAATTCCAGCCCCCTATGGGCTGACTACTAAATAGTGTATTCTAAAAATATCCCTGTAATACATAAAGCGCCAACTTTCAAAAAGAAAGTTTTTAAGAAGAATATTTGTTACATAAACTTTGTAATAAATTTTCCAATTCCATAAATAATTCCAGTGAAGATCCTAGGAACCATAACATATATTTAACATGTCACAAATAATTGCCAAATTTGTACTTTTTGACACTCTCTGAATCTTCATGGTGACCAACATTGCCAATGGTATACAAGGATGTTGATGCAGGATCTAACTTTGTCGAATCACTAGTATGTATAATTCCATTTTGTTGTATTTTTCTGTAAGTTGACTATTTAGACTTTCCACCATGTTATCTGTTAAAATTGAAATTGTATACTGGTAAATAAATATGATAAACAAATCTTATAAACTGACATACACTTTCATATGTACCAATGGTACTATTTTGCAGAAAAAATGTGTAAATTTAAAATTATTTACAGAATTCTAGATCATTTTTGAAAAAGAATTAAATTAAGATGCTTAATGTTTAGCTATTAGCTTTTAATTGAAATCCTTATACATGTATTTTATTGTGTTGTGTTTTATCTATCTTGTTTGTATCAGATTGCATCAAATATGATCTAATATATATGAAAAAAAAAATGAAAACTTAAAAAATTTAGACACATATAGATTTAATTTTCATACTCTGGTCCTCACACTTACAGTCTACTAGCAGGGAAATGTACAAATCGACATGTTTTGTTACTTGTACATTAAAAATAAAAGAACCAAGAAACTAAGTGTAAACTTTTAAATTTTGTATTCATATTTTTTGCTCATCTTTTTTATTTTCCAGCTTTTTGTATTTTTTTTTATTATATATTATAGTACTTAGTGGCTTTAGTGTACTTTATAATAGTATTTTAGTTGTCGAAATCGCATGTTTACAGATGATAATGCCTCAAGTGTCAGAAAGTTTATTTTAATATTTTGAAGATTGTTGGTTTTCTTTGAGCACTTCGACTTTCTCCACCATCTCAGATCTGACTGTCTTGGTATAAGGTGATATATTTGAACTAGGTTGTAGAACACCATTACTGATATATTATACTATATTGAAGCATATAAAATAATTTTGAAAACCAATAAGTAGTAATTTTAACTACCAAATTCATCAATATATGACTAAAGTCTGTACTTTTGTTAAAGAATTTATTCAGGGAAAAAAATGAAAAGGAAATAAATAAATAAATAAATAAATAAATAAATAAATAAACCATATGCTACATTTAAAAAGTAACTATTTTGACTTGATCCGTGTTTGATGATCGGTACACAACAACAACAATAATAATGATAATAACAGGAAGAATGAATGTATAAATAAATAGATGGATAGAATAAACAAATAAATAAGTAAATAAATAAATAAATAAACCATAAGCTAAATTTAAAAAGCAACTATTTTGACTTGATCCGTGTTTGATGATCGGTACACAACAACAACAATAATAATGATAATAACAGGAAGAATGAATGTATAAATAAATAGATGGATAGAATAAACAAATAAATAAGTAAATAAATAAATAAATAAACCATAAGCTAAATTTAAAAAGCAACTATTTTGACTTGATCCGTGTTTGATGATCGGTACACAACAACAACAATAATAATAATAATAGATAGATAGATAGATAGATAGATAGATAGATAGATAGATAGATAGATAGATAAAATAAATAAATAAACATAGGCTATACATTTACAAAGTAATTAATTCTTACTTGATGCGTATTTGATAATCTGTGTATGTAATAATTGGAAGAATAAATAAATAAATAATTTTTTTTCAATTCAACTCGTAGTTTGGAGGTAAAGTAGTTTTTAAAATTTTAACGATAGGTAGATTTAGTAAGAAATAGGCATTTTTAATTTCAAAGACATCCCAAATGGTAATAAGATTATATGATATTGTGAAAAATCCACTGGGATGTTTTAATACCAATAACACATTATGAATCTGAATGTAAATTAACCATATGTATCACTTTTTTAAATTTTGTAGTTCCGTTTGTTATTTTCTAATGTTTAATAAAAGGTGTCTCTTATCTAGCATGTTTTTAAAAAAACAGAATATACTAATTATGTACTATGTAAGAATGACAATGTATCATACATTGTATGAGAGAGAGAGAGAGAGAGAGAGAGTTTACTAGTTTTATTTCATAATAATTTATACTCACCAGCACATCAACCTTCTCTTGAAAATTTGAATATTCAAAAGTTCAAATCAAACTACCTCAAGTAACAGTTGTTACAATCTCACTCAATCTAGCAATGCTATTGTGTGCACTAACCCTACCTAGTAATTAAATAGTTCTTGATGTGAATGGGATAGTTGGAAGAACAATGGTCAGACTAGTGTCAATATATTTATGAGGGGAAATGACCAAAACTCAATTACTGGTAGAAGCCTCAGGGATTTTACTGATCATTCAACACACAAAATTTTTTTTTTTAAACCTTTCTCATTTGAAAGACTTCTATTTGGGATTTAAGTAAATAATTTCAAGTTTTTCAAATTATCAATCAAATCAAATTCTTTGTATTATTGTATATTTGTATAACATCTTTTATCTTTGGATAAAATCAAGTAATATATCCTTAGTATCAGATTAATGTCTTGCCTATGTTTTGAGTATCCCATTTTATATAAAAATAAAAAATTAGCACATGAAAGTTAATATTATTTGATAAAATAAATGTAATACATGTATAAAATAAATAGATAATATTAAAAAAAATCAATAAAATAAACAAACAAATAAATAAATAAATAAATGAAACAAAACTAAAAATTAAAAAGATCAAGTCTTATAATTGTAATATATATATATATATATATATATATATATATATATATATATATATATATATATATATATATATATATATATATATATATAACCCAAAAAAATGTGTTGTCTAACATTAAATGAGGACGTAATGTAATTAAATTGCAATTGGATTTACAACATTGGCCCAACATTACACTAATGTTGTTAATCTAACACCGGATTTACAATGTTGGTCCAATGTTAGACTAATGTTGTAAATCAAACATTAAAATTACTACGCTGACCCAACGTTGGACCAACGTTGTTAATCCAACATTGAAATGACAATGTTGGCCCAACGTTGGTCCAACATTGGAAATCCAATGCCAACGGTCGCCCAACGGTACAACCATATCCCAACGTTGGCCCAACGTTGACATGCTGTCTGGGATGTTCTTGTACTAATGAACTTACTCCAGGTGGTAATGCAACCTCTGTGATACATGATGTTTTAAAGGATGTGGAGAGAACCGAAATAGAAATTAACAATGACCCAAGTCTAAGTTAACACAGAGAAATTAACCCCTTAAGCCTCAACTACGCATTTCTACGCATTTTTTGGCCCTTGTCTAAAATATCAAAGCATAGTTTTCGTTTGTCCGTCATTTCGTTAATATTCATCAGATATTGATAAAAATGGTATCACATGAAAATATTTTTTCAGCACTTTAATTTTTGTTATCAAATTTTTTTTGTTTATGCACTCTAATTATACGAATTTTTTACTTTAAAGTTCGTAAAAAAATCATGACGTCAGAACAAAATGAAAAAAAAAGTCACGTGATCGCAAAATCTAAATAGACTTAAACCTCCTTGATCATTTCAAAAACAATGAAAAAAGCACATATTTGTAAACTAGACGAAACACAGATTCTAAAACTATAAAAATATGGAGGACAATCCATTTACAAGTATTAGAAACGGCGACATTTAAATACCTACGGCTTGAAACCAAACAGCGGCATGTGACGTTTTCTAGATTCTTACTAGATCATGCTTGTAATAAAACTTAACATTATATTCAAACTCTAAAAAATAATATCATTTTAATATCTACGATTTTTTACTGATAAAGGTTTGGTTTTTTTTTCTTATTCTTTATATATATATATATATATATATATATCTATATTTATTTATTTCGACAGATGCCATGTTTAATTATTCTTAAATCCTTGCTGAATCCCGGAAAAACAAAACGACGTCACAACTAAAATTTATGAGTTTTAGTGAAGCTGTTATGCTAGAAATTAACATAATTTTTGTTGGATGAATAAATACACTATTTATCATAAATAAAAATGACATACGGAGAATTGACCTCAGTTAAAATAATATACATGTGCTATAAATAGATGCAAGGGATTCCCATTTTCAGAAAATCAATTTCCCGGAAGTAGAGCTACACAGAAAACGCATCTGCAACATGCTTGTTTTTATCAACATATTGAGTCATTTAGGCTCCCCTTGTCATAATGTATAGATTTTTCATCCGATTTCCTACACTAGAGATTCAAGTGCATGTATGGCTTTACCAGATACAGATGCCGACAGTCACAACAGAGACGTATATAACTTTAGTTATATACGTCTCTGGTCACAGTTTGAATTCTAATTTCACTATTTTCAAAATTAAAAAATGGAGACGATAATAAAACTCAAGATTCCAAACGTACATAAAAAATTATTGTGGATGAAACGGAAAGAATTTTTGGAGAATTCCACGAACTATTTGATCAAAATCACTACCTTTTTCATAACGCATCTGTCTCCCAGTGGTCCTTGCTTTTTTCTTTATATATGTACAAAGTTGACAAACAAATCTTTGTGCCATATATAGCCAGATGGTCCAGCTTGCTTAGAGTGTCGTGTATGTGGTCATTTCTAACGGAATAATGGGGTTTTAGGTTTTTATATTACAGGTTATGGAACTCATCAAAATTTTACCCCCCCCCCCCCCCCACCCTTTGCAGAATTAATTTCATCTTAGCCAGCATTTTCTCTAACCAAGCTTTCCGGGAAGTTACCAACCTCAACCTGGCGAGCTGGTTGTTGATTTAAATTCCGACATTACAATTGCAAAAGCTCAGTTGCCAAAATGTTATTACACTGGTGAAATGATTATGTCTAAAGTATGTTTTGAAAACCACACACACACACACACACACACACACACACTTCAGCATAATAATTCTGTGCAACAGGAAAATGATAGCACGGTACATGGTTAATTCAGTAAGTAGACATTTCAATTCTGTGCAACAGGAAAATGATAGCATGGTACATGGTTAATTCAGTAAGTAGACATTTCGAATAAAACTTGAAAAAAATTTATTAGAAAATGTTATTTGTCATAAACAATGATTTTACTTTAAAAATGGATGAGAGGTCAACATTTTTTTAATTTTCAGGCCATCTATAATTGAATCATCATCATCATCATCATCATCATCATTGGTGAATTCAAAGTGGTTGCTGTTGTAACCCATCCCCTTTGAAAAATTCAAAAGAGCCTTGGATAGAAAAATGTCGCCAAAAGGTCCTAAGAAATATTACTAATTAGCTTTAAGAAGAGGCTATGCCCCTATCCCTCACCCTTCCCCCGAAAAGCTCTGCCCTGGACTCGCGTATTTTTTTAAATGGCTGGCAATCAATCACAATTTCCAAGAAAGTTGGGCTCGACTCAATTTTTTAATCAGATTTGTCCGTTTCTTGTTACAGCTACATTATACGCCAAATTCATCATTATAAGATTCTCTACTGCTCTCAAATAATTATAATGACGAACATTCTGATATAATTAGGTGCATGTACACGCACAAGTTGTAACGATCTTCTCCATACGTCACCATATCACTGTTATTACTACTGTCCGGCATTAGGTCAGATACTACTTCTAATACTACCGTGACATCACACATAGGAAACTCAAACTAAGGTGTTTCACTAAGCTATTAAAAATGCAGACTTCAAACTGCTGTCACTTTTTTATATTCTGTTACTAATTTTGATGCAGTTTTCGATATTATTATATTTAAAAATCGTTTATAAAATATTTAAGCTAAAATATTTTTGGATACACAGTGGTTTTGTTTGCCTAAAATTACTACCGAATAAAGGTAGTTTCCCCTTGAGAAATAAGACTAAAATTTCCCAATTTGACAACTGAAATTCCCCAAATGGCAACAGTGACACACAATCAAATAGTTTAAGTTAAATCCAGTTGTTCAAAACTGTTCTGACAGACAAAAAATGTTAGATATTGTCACAATATAAAATCTTTGCATTGAATTTCAAAATTCTGAGCGTAATATATGACATAAAAAGGGTACAAATTTTCCCAATCTGAAAGGTGGAAGGTAGTTTTTAAAAACCATAGCAAAACCCCTGATACATGTTTTTGATAAATTCTTTAAATTTCAAAGTGCAAAAGTCTAACAAATAAATTTTATGATAAGGTGGATCTTTATGCATTATTATTATTATTATTATTATTATTATTATTATTATTATGGTCTGATGAATTGCACTGAAATAAATATTTACAAATATTTACAAATATTGGCGACCAAATAAGAAAGAGTGGAGTGGAGTAATTTTGTCTATGCCCCTGTCAAGGTTCTTTCATTTATATTGAAGTTAGATTGATGGGGAAAAACAGAGTGCCAAGAGAAAATTTCCCATCTTCAGCAAACAAACTAACTTTTTCACACTGGATTTGGACGGAGGCGGCAAGAGACACTGTAATCCGTAAACGTGCGCTTCAGACTATTCGGTCATCAAGTCTCCTGGGGACCAAGTGGAGTAGATAAAAGGGTGTGTCCCACCCCTAGATAATTTTAAAAACTTTTCAAATCCCCACCATTATTTTAATATGTCCCATCCTTTACGATGTACATGAACCACATAATAAATTGGTAATTTTTCTAACATCAATGCAATTTCTACGATATCGCTTCTTTCTGTTACATTTTTAGCTATTTTTATTTTCTTCCAAGATTTTATTTGTCATGATCCTCACACATTTTATAACGGACCCTATGAACCTCCATAGGTATACAAAATTTGAATAAAGAAGATTTACTTTGACTATTTACAATTATATCATGTACATGAAAACTTGAAACTAGAAATAATCTTCCTTTTAAAAATCATTCTTGTATCTATTTGATATACAAACAAAAAACAGATATTAGGGTATCACACAATATTTTTCAAGTCTATAATTATGACATTGTAATGGATATTTTTTATTTTAAGAGCATAAATATATCGTATAAAGGTTGTGTTGTAGACAGATGTTTTATACTGACGAAGTGTTATACACTAAGTTATAAGCCTAAAATTTCTTCATCTTTTGTCCCTTCATTGTAGCACCCCATCAAGCCCACCATACACCAAAACGCCATTTATGTGTAAAGAAACAATCTCTACATAATTCTTATAAGATGTATTAGTCCTTGGTTAGTGCTGAAATATACAGCAATTTAGGTTTAGATTGAATTCTATTATTATTTTTATTATTATTATTATTATTATTATTATGTGTCTGTTAAACGTAAATTTCAAATAGTTATAGGTATACAGTTCGTTATGTTCGGAAACAATATTGAAATTTGTGTTTACCATTTTATGGGTAAATTTGTTGTCATTTAGGCAGATATCATTGACTTTTTTGAAAGAAAAATTTATTCTTTATCTTTCAGAATATATGTGGTTTCCATATTATATTTTAAGGGGAAAAGGCAAAACATGAGTTTTTTCACGAATTGTATTGTAATATCTTCAATTACAATTTACAATGGCAATATTTCTATATTAGAACATGTGTATACCACTGTTTTATTTTAGCTTAAACTTCAATAATACTTAAATAATTTATCATAAAAGTTTAAATTGCATCAAATTATTTCTTGTTTATTCTTACTTTGTAAAATCCTAATATTTATATAAATTTTAGTTCAATAATGGATCCAAAAACAATATTTTGTTGATTTTTTTCTCAATTTTTTCAAGGAAATGAATATTCTGTTTCCATGGTAACAAATATCTTTCTAAATTTGTTTGAAACAGAAAGTTAAGGTCATATGCTTTGATAATATATATGGATTGGTATTAGACAAAATTACTAGAAAAGGCAGAAAAAAGCCGTGAAAACCTAATGTAATGTCAGTCTAAATTCAACTCAAAATCCTTAGACTGTTTTATTGTAAAGTATACATGTATGTACACCTGGATTTTGATTTGATACGAAACTTGAATATTGTCGAAAAATTTTACAATAATAGTTGAGTTTGATCTCAAATTATTATTTTTGATCCTTTCTTAGCCATTGTCCAATAGTTGGATGCATGCTCTAAATAAAACATTGGCACAGGAAGTTTATTCTTTACGAAATTTTCTTAATTTTCGTCTTAAAATTGAAAATTTGTTGCCATAGTTACCAATATCTGACCCTTTCTGTGAAGAAACATAAAGTTCAATTTCTTATCTGTCAAAATATATATGACTTCCTTAGTGTCTTATGAAAGAGAGATGTTAAAATTCAGCCTTGAATACATACCATTTTTAATATTTCAAACATAGAATTTAGAGATTTTAATGACGTTTTTAATTGTAAGAGTATATGTATACCTGGATTTTGATTTGATACAGAACTTGATTATTGATACAAAATTATACAATAAAGGTTGAGTTTCATCAAATTATCCTTTTCTATCCATTCTTAGGCATTTTTAAATTTTTGGATGCATGTATCAGGTAAAACATGGGTCTGGGAACAGTATTTTATGATATTTTCTTAATTTTTTCATTAAAATTGGAATTCTGTTGCCATGGTTACCAATATCTGAACTTATCTGTTAGAAACAAAAAGTTCAAGTCATATACTTTGATAATATATAGGGGTTGGTATTAGACAAAATTATCGGAAAAGGCAGAAAAAAAGCTTTGAAAATTACAGTTATTTTCTCATGATTTCAACTAAAAATCCTGAGGCTTAAGGGGTTAATGGCCCCAGTCTAATTTAACTACCATAAGCATCTGAGTGTTAAATGTCACTGGCACCAGTTTTAACTCATTAATTATCCATATTTTTGGAATAACCTTTAAATTGCTAAATCACAACTGCATATAGAGATAATGGCATTGTTTAACAATTTCGTTTTTGGCTTGAAGTGTCCCTTAAAGGATGTTGATCTCAAAGATCATGGTTGTTAAAGCTATTTACAATGAATTAAAAATTTACGTTGTTTTGTATCAATATTTTTCAATTTCGTGACCAGTTTTTTTTAACCCGGGCTCTTTTTAATTGATAAAAAATACTTTTTGCGTAATCATAATGAAGCTTGTTAATTTTTGTGAATTTGGTTAGAGCACTAGGAATATCCACTGTTAGTCCCCTAATTCATAACGAATGGTGTCAAATTGTGAATAATAATGAAATGACATATGCATGCAGTATTTTATTTTAAAATATCGTTTTTTTTTTTCGTCCGATGGAATCGACTGAGGATGGGTGTTTAAATTGCGTTTTAAATGTTGCTGATATCATGTTGAACTGAGTGATTTCTTGACATACAATCAAAGACTGAACATGAATAAAAGTTTGATACCGAGATGGTAACATTATTGTCCATTATTGAGAAATGTTTATATGGTATGTTTGAATAAAGATGCGTTAACTTATATTTTTGTTAAAGGTACGTTCATAGTTGGCGTTTCCGTTACTATTTTTAGAAATGGGTATTTCCACGCGTTTTCTATGAAAATACAGGCAACTGAAAGTTTAACTTGGAAATTCCAGTCTTTGGACTTTTTGTCCACTCATCAAAGGTGATAAAAATCAATACGATGATATTGTGAAAAGTAAGTATAAAATGCGGAAAAGTCACAAGCCAAGGTACTCAAACGAAGCATAACATTTGAAAACAAGCACTGTCTTGTTTCAAAGTCAAAAGACTAAGTAGTTTTAAGTCCTGTATTAGTCTGAATTTCCTCTGACCCTAGGTAACACACTTTATGCCTGTCGGCTTTGCGTAGTGTCAGAACAATTTCTATATCAAAAACCCGGAATTTTCCGATTCCAACTGGTGTCGGAAGGGGCGTCGCCTCATTTTGCTTCAGACAGAAATTATTAGGCCCTAGTGGACTGCAGAAAAGTTGCTAATCTTAATCGATAGGTCAGTGGTTTGTCTTCCGTCAGGCTTAAAGTTTGCATTTCATAAAGAGGAAATTCTGATAAGGCCTGTATGTGTTAACATTAAACCAAAAGTTGCACCAGTCAATATATTAAAGGTTGTAAACAGAACATATCTGCCTTTCACTTATGACCATTTGTCATGAAACATAATAAAAAACGTAACACATCATAAATCTTGACTATGTTTACAAAAAACAAAACAGGACTTATAATATTGAAATCTTTAATACCAATAATAAAAATGTATACCGGTAGGTTATCAAGTATTATAGACCTGAAATACATGGCTCCGAACGGCTTTTTTATAATACTGATGTTGCCGTTTCGGAGCCATGATGCCATCCTATATAAAAACAGGGGAAATTACATTGACCTACATGCAGGTTATAAATTTCTTATAATCACAGGATTTACGGGTGTCTGAACGATCTCATTGTATATTGCCTTACCAGAAACATTAATGAATCGATCCGCGATGTTTATTCAACCAAGTTAGTAAAAATATCAAAGTTTTTAATCCTTTTGTATAAGCTATCGGCGCAAATATTTTTTGCGGGTCGCCATGTTTTAAATATGAATTACTAGGCCTCGCGCATGCGTGCAATTATATTTTTCAACGGGACATCGAGTACTTATTTGTTTAAGCAATCTCATCGATGATTTTTTAACCTGGATTTGACACCAGCTTCCAATAAAAATAAAATATGTTCACAATTATTGCAATTTAAGCCATTTGATTGAAAATCCCTCATTTTCGCGCATGCCCGAAGCCTAGTAATGCACATTTTAAACATGGCGACCCGCAAAAAATATTTGCGCCGATAGCTTATACAAATGGATTAAAAACTTGGATATTTTTACTAACTTGGTTGAATAAACATCGCGGATCGATTCATTAATGTTTCTGGTAAGGCAATATACAATGAGATCGTTCAGACACCCGTAAATCCTGTGATTATAAGAAATTTATAACCTGCATGTAGGTCAATGTAATTTCCCCTGTTTTTATATAGGATGGCATCATGGCTCCGAAACGGCAACATCAGTATTATAAAAAAGCCGTTCGGAGCCATGTATTTCAGGTCTATCAAGTATTACAGTGCATCTAGAGTACTAATTTACCTTGGAGAAAACAGATAATTTATGTAAATAAAAGTGAGAATGCAGTTTAAATATTTCAATCATTATTGTATTGAATACTTTGAATTATATTTTTGATTTTTAGTACTGTGCCAAAAGCCTTTCTATGTTTAAATAATTTAATTAATTTTTTCTGGATGTATTCCTTGAGAGATTATGATGAAGTTTTCAGTCTCAGAAACTTCCAGACTTTAATACATTACAAAATATTAACTTTAAAAAAATGTAAAATGTAATTGAAGCATTTATCCCTGATTCTCGATAATTAATATTCAACTACATTTAGCCTTTAACCAAAAAAAAAAAAAAAAAAAGGTTTTTAATAAAGTTCAGCATTCAGTAAGTGAAGTCTAATGAAGAGTTGCTGATGTCTCTTGTGGTTTTACACTTATTTCACGGTCAGTATTATAAGACTGGAATTTGATTACCAAGTATGCATCCTATCTACTTGTGTTAGCTGTGTCTTGTTGCTTGTTGATGTTCTATTTAGTCTTGATTATGGATCTCTACTGTAGATTATCACACTTGTTTGCATTAAAGCTGCTAGAAGCCATAAGTACTATTACCTGTGAAAAATAAAAAATGCTTAAAAAAAGAACTCAGCACATGTCTGAAGGTGTTAAGTCTAAAAAGGTTTTAATGTACAATAAAAGCTTTTTATAATGTCCTTTAATAACTTTGCCACATTGCTTATCACAACAATTTTTGAGATTCCAAACCCCATTTTTTATTTTATTTTTTATTAGTGGATTTTTCACTAAACCCCCTTTTTGATGCCAAAATCTAACCGATAAATTTTTGGGATGAATAAAAATTTAACTGTATCTAAGTACAATTTACAACATGTATACCAAATTCTTATTGTGTTATAATGTCCCAGGTTCTTAGTCACAGTTCAGCCCTGCATTCTATCTCCTCATCCTGTTACAGAATCAGTATTTTTGCTTTGTAGATATGAGTATGGCTACCAATGTTATAAATGTTACTGGAACTGCCAGTCTTTTAGAACAGCCCGATGGAAGATATGTAATAGTCACACCTACAGAAAATGTAGAAGTACCATTAGGATCAAGGGTGGTTATAAATAACCAAGTTGTTCTCCAAGGTATGTAAAATATATGATATTTTCTTCTTCCCATAATTTACAATACTGTGTACTCTATTGGAGACCTTTGTGGCTTAGATGTCTAAAGAACATGCAGAAGTTTTTTTTTCTCATGGCACTTCAGTTTCTTCCAGCATTCCAGAAATAACCAAAAGAAGCGAAAGAATCTTGTCTGGTGTGCTAAACACCATTACTTCACCCCAATCTTTATAACCTCAAATTTTGACAGAAAACTTGGAAAAATAAATAAAAACTTTGCAGAAACTTTTATTGTATAATTCTGTTTTGCTAAGAAAAAAATCAGGGTTATAATAAGTTTCAGTCACTTTGGTTAATATTTGTGTTTACTTTTTATCATCAATATTTGTGCGTACTTTTTATGATTAATATTTTGTGTCTACTTTTTATGATTAATATTTTGTGCGTACTTTTTATGATTAATATTTGTGTGTACTTTTTGATTAATAATTGTGTGTACTTTTTATCATCAATATTTGTGCGTACTTTTTATGATTAATATTTTGTGTCTACTTTTTATGATTAATATTTTGTGTCTACTTTTTATGATTTATATTTTGTGCGTACTTTTTATGATTAATATTTGTGTGTACTTTTTGATTAATAATTGTGTGTACTTTTTATCATCAATATTTGTGCGTACTTTTTATGATTAATATTTGTGTGTACTTTTTGATTAATAATTGTGTGTACTTTTTATCATTAATATTTGTGCGTACTTTTTATGATTAATATTTGTGTCTACTTTTTATGATTAATATTTGTGTGTACTTTTTGATTAATAATTGTGTGTACTTTTTATCATCAATATTTGTGCGTACTTTTTATGATTAATATTTGTTGTGCGTACTTTTTATGATTAATATTTGTGTGTACTTTTTGATTAATAATTGTGTGTACTTTTTATCATCAATATTTGTGCGTACTTTTTATGATTAATATTTGTGTCTACTTTTTATGATTAATATTTGTGTGTACTTTTTGATTAATAATTGTGTGTACTTTTTATCATCAGTATTTGTGCGTACTTTTTATGATTTATATTTGTGCGTACTTTTTATGATTTATATTTGTGTCTACTTTTTATGATTAATGTTTGTGTGTACTTTTTATCATCAATAATTGCATGTACTTATTATTATTAATTATGTGTACTTTTTAATATCAGGATATCCTACTGTAGAACATCCACAACCAACAGTAAGTAGTAGAAGAATGGCACAACAAAATCCAGAATTTGTACCCATTCACAGAGTAGAACAATTGGAAACCATTGAATATTTACAACGTGAAGAGATACAGAGTAATTACTGAAATTTTTTTTACTTCCTTTTTCTCACCATGCTTTACCATCACATAATAATTGTTTTTTACCACAGGTTAAATTTATTATTGATTACTGTAAATTGATAAATGTTTTTGAGAAGGTCCACAACAATTTAAGAAACTAACATTATTTCTTTATCTATGGTGGTCTGGCTAGCTCAGTTGGTAGAGAACTCGCCTATAGTGTGGGAGGTCCTGGGTTCGATCCCCAGTCTGGCCCTGCATTTTTTTCCTTCCTGTTACAGTTTGGTGGCCAGTGTGGTCCTTTGAAGTGGTGGACTGGCAATTGCAGGCCATATAAAATCCATCTGAGGGAATTTTGGGTGAGATTTCCCATAGGACCATGGGAAACTCAAGAATAACAGGGGAGGAATGTAGCAGTCTGGGTAGCTCAGTTGGTAGATCACTCGCCTATAGTGTGGGAGGTACCAGGGTTTGATCCTGCATTTTTCTCCTTTCTCTTACATATATTTCATTCAATGATAGCACAAAATGCAGGTGAATTATTATCAAAATAAACATTTACACAGGTTTTATTTTATCCTGTAACTCTTGATTATTTATACAAAAATGAAATGAAGGTGAACCTTAACATTGGTTGGTTGATTTCCAGTAATTTGACAAAAATGTTTGTAACATACTGCCAATGTTTTAGAACACTTTTTTATTAATTAGTAACAAAAATAATTTTGCTTCCTGAAAATTAAATGATATCAAGAGGGAAAGGGAGGTCAGAATCAAAAGAATAAAGAAAATCATATAATACCCCATAACCAATGTGAGGAATAAATGCATTATTTTTTCACTGGTTAGGACCAATGATGAAATAACACCAGGTGAGAATTTCCTGTTGAAATGATGTTCTCTCAGGAATTCGCAATGTAAACTTTTTTTCAATATTGTTCCACACAAATGTTATGGGTCATTGATCATATAGAATCCATTTTTTCAAGAATATACATTTTTATAAACAATACTGAATGACTAAAAAGTTCAAATAATGCACCATTTTAGTATAGTCATGTAAATGCATGTAAATTTTATTTCAGACTGTTGTAGTTTAGATCAAATTGCCATAATTATATGAGACATTACTTTAGATAAAATTTTGTTAAAATTTCTATTACCTGTGGTATCTGACAATTATGTATTAAGAGTATTGTTAGGTGATCTGAAATTTAGGCTATTAGCCATTTTGTTATTCCTGTAAAATAAGGATAGGTTGATAAAGTAAAATGTGTAGAAAAATGTCAACGGTTTTTGGACAAGCATCTCTCGCTACTTTGGCCAGAATTCCTTTCATGCAGATCCTACTGTAAGAGGAAGTTTGTAAGTTTGCTTGCCAAAGGTCAGTAGTTTTCCTCAGGTACTCTGATTTTCTCAACCATTCATAAACTGATTGCTACAAAATAAGTGAAATATTACTCCACTTCTTAGTCTTTCATAGGCCATGTCAAAATAACTATTTGTTAAATAATTATGTGTTGAATTATAATCTGAACTCGGTTGTGAGTGAATCAGTGCATTGTGTTTTATGTGTCAGTCAAGAATCTTTCACTTATTTTGAGGCAGTCAGTTCTGGGATGGTGGAGGAAACCGGAGCGCCCAGAGAAAACCACTGACCTTCAGCAAGCAATCTGACAAATTTTCTCACACTAGGATCTGTTCCGAGTGGGATTCGAACACAGGTGGTGAGAGGCACTGTGATTCGTAAGTGCGAGCTTTAGACCACTCGGCCACCGAGGCCCCTCACTGATATCAAGACAAGTCAGTTCTAGTATGATTGAGAAAACTGTATGCCTTTCAGCAATTAAACTGACAAAATTTTTTACATAAGAATGTGCCAGAGTTGAATTCAACCCTATGTGGTGAGAGTCATTGTGATCAAAAACTGCATGTTTAAGAACATGACTGCTGTTTCGATATTTCTCATGAATTTAAATACTATATATTTTTCAGCATGGAGAGAAATATTTGCCTCAACACCAATCAACAATGTTGAAGTCATGTATACATTGAAAAGTTATTATGAAGCAAGAAAGTTTTTATGGTTTCATGGTTGGGTGACCATAACTGCACATCCTGGAGATGGTAAATCTACTTTAGCTGAAAAAATTGCCATTTCTTTTGTAAGAAAACCCTTCAAATACCCAAGAGATGCTAATGCTAACGAAAGGGCACATTATAGGGATAATTCGTTTGATGAAGAAGGTAGGGGTATCTATGAATGTGTTAGAGTTAACTCACCAGAAGAATGGCATCAGAAGGTAAAGCCTGATACAGACCAAGTTGTACTTTTAGATGATATATTTGGGCCAGCCTCTTTTAGCATCACTAGAGTTGAAAAATGGAAACCAATTCTTGAAGATATCTATACTAGAGCAACAGAGCAACGACCACACTGTCTGGTTATTATTACAATTCATAAACATCAGTTGGAAAAACTGCCACCAGATGTGAGAAGAATACCTTTTTTTAAACCTTATGAACCTTTTGATCTCACTGATACCCAACACAATCCAGAAAGCTATGAAAAGCTGAGGTTGCTCACTCCAAATTGTGAGTATTATAATCACAAAATTTCCTATAAAGATGAAGATGACGTAAGATCTGGAAATTTATACCAGGCATTTCCTCTTGCTTGCAGATGGTATGCGCAAATACGCAGTTTCCATATGGAAGGGCAGATTTTCTTCAAAAACCCAGAAAGATCATTTACCAATGTAATTGACAAAGTTTTTAGCTTTGATAAAACAGTGATGTTCACACTAGCTTCAGCAGTATTGTTTGATGGCTCCATCGAGCTGGACAAGTACAGCTTTGAAGACTACACTGACAGACAACAGAATGTGTTTAGGCAGTTGAGGCAGTTACTAGAAGTACCAGTAGAAATAGGATTACCACAAATTAGATTTGCAGCAGAGCTTCTTAATGGAGTATTTTTTCAACCAAAATATCTCCACTGTTGGGAATTTACTCATGAAAGAATTTTGCATTTGGTAGCAGAAGCATTGGCAAAAAAATATCCTAACAAAATGGTGGAACTCTGCAGCATAAACTTTTTGATGGAAAGATACAGAACATCGAACTACTTTGGTGGAACACTAGACTCGGTTATACACGTTTATAACAAAGAGTTTGAAGAATTAAGTCAAAGATTCACATTTGAAATACTTTCTGGAAACATGAGAACAATAGCCTCTCATCCAAGTTTGTCTGATGCCAAATTTGCGGAGTCATGGTTCATGTTTATGGCAGACATGGGAAGCTTGCTACCAGTAGCCTATCAGAAAGGTCCTTACAACAGGTCTATCTTCTATTGGTTATGTTTCTATGGACATGAACCATCAGTGAAACATTTTTTGACTCATGAAGATCTTGAAGAAGTCCGGGAAGAGCAGTGGTTCAAAGACGAGAAAGATTTGTCCCTTTTAGCAGCATGTTGTGGATTCAGTATAAATGGTAATGGAACTGGCAAACTTGTTAAGCTTTTGTTGGAGAATGGTGTTACGCCTACATATAATGAGACACTGTCTGAAGAAGACTGTACTGATTTGTTTGGATTTGTAACAAGCTACTTAATCAAAATCAAAGCACCATTGATTCACATTGCAGCAAACCAATGTAATTTTGAAACCATCAACAACCTAGCTGAAAGTGGAGTTGATGTGAATGAACCTTCCGCAGATGGATGGTATCCATTGCACAGAGCAGGGAACAATATTGAAGATGGTGCTGCAAGAGCATTAGTGAAACTGAAAGCAGATGCATCTAAGACAACTCCAACGGGAAAAATACCACTGCATATGGCAATGTTAGCTGGTTATGAACACCAGATTCGACAAATTAACTGGGCAGGAAGTAATGTCAGGGAGGGAGTTATGGATAATGGCTGGTCTTATCTATATACAGCTGTATGCTTGGATGATGAAAAAGTTGGGAAATTAATTACTAATAATCTTATGGATTATAGTGGTAATACTTCAAAAGATCCAATGTCTCCTCTTCATTGTGCTGCAGCACTTGGTAATACAGATATTTGTAAAACCTTGCTCGAGAAAGATGACAAAGAATTTGTCAACAAAAAGTGTTCCGGAGGATACACTGCTCTTCATCTTGCAGTTCTGTTTTATCATAATGATATTATACGAATGTTAATATCTAAAAAAGCAGATGTTAATGTAGTTGATGACAACAAAATGTCACCTCTTCATCTTGCCTGCGAACATGGATACATTGAAATTTGCAATTATCTGCTAGAAAATGGTGCAAAACCGGAATTATTGACTCAAGAGGGAGAATTGCCTATAACTTTGGCTGCAAAAAATAAACATGTTGAATTGGTTAAATTGCTTATCAAAGAAGGAATAGAGCTTGAGATGCCCAAAATGAGGGATGAAAATCCAAGAGACCGACAGGAAATAAAACGAATGTTAATGATGATGCAACATCCTAAGTACAGAGGTCGTTTTAATAAGTTCATGTAATATATAAGTACAGTCAAACCTGCCTTAAAGGACACCTCTATATAAGGGCCATCTGCTTGTAAAGGTCAATAAAATTCTATTCCAGTTGCTCTTATATTAGAACTTGTATATAAAGGCCACCTGTCCATAAAGGCCACTTTTATTGATCCAGATGGGTGGCCATTATAAATTAATGATTTTAATGTGTGATAATTAATGATTTAATCTAAGAAATGGCGTTAAAGGGTGTTTCATCAGCTATCAATTCTTTTTGGACTTACTTTGGATCAAGTTTTTTCTTGTGGAAAGAATGAGTGTAAATAACAGAACCTTTCAACAAATAGTTTAAATACATAATACAATTTTTTTTTCATTTCCTGTATTCTTGAAAACAAACAAATTCCAAATTTACCAGATTTAATTTTAGGGAAATCTTTGTTGAGGTATAACTCTGAAATTGGGCCCAAGTGGTCATTTAAACACTAGTCCAAAATAAGGAGATATTAAACAGAAAAAGGTCTAATGTATTGGTTTTGGAAGAGGTGACATAACAAAAGGGTAAGTTAAGAGCTCCTTATGTACCCTACAACCCATTAAGTTCTGTGTAAAAAAAAATTTAATCAAAGAAAGTCAACAGAAATGTTAAATATGAAAACGCCCTTCAACACCATTTCTTAAGAAACGTCACTTATTATCATACATTAAAATCATTATCATTTTTACAACAAGAAAAAAAAGGAAAAGAAAAAGAAACAAGAGGCCCATGGGCCTTAGCGCTCACCTGAGGATATGTCCTAAATGTTTCGCGAAGTACAAAAGACAATTGTAGTAATGGAATTCGCCAGTGTACCACGTGATACCTCATAGCGTTTGTGCGGGACTATTTTTTCTATTGGCAGTGAAATTGCATAAAGTGACGTTTTCCCGTAATAACGATGTTTTTGGGGAATATTTGACGTAATCGTTATCCATTTCATTCCGCACAAACGTTAAGAGGTATTGATCACATGGTACACTGGCGAGTTCCATTGGAGAAACTTTCCAAATGTTCCCCAAGTTTGATTCTGACTGTGAAAATACTACATCTTGACCTTGATCTTAAACTGTATATCAAAATTATTGTCATATCAATACTTACAATATGAAATATGCACACCTATACAAAAAGTTTATAGTTTTCAAGATAATTTACCATTTAATTTTTCTTATGAAGTTATAATAACCTTTGAACCTATGATCTCGAACTATATATGAAAATGATCAATACCTACTATATCCTAATATAAATGTGTAAAAAAAAGTTTATAATTTTCCAGATAATGAACATTTTTAATTCTTATTCTTATGCAGACCTGGAGTTATATGTTAGATGTCATGCAATAAAATGATCCATTATTATTAATCATTGAATAGACAGCTATGTTTGACATGAAATTTGAAGTTTGTCTGAAAACTCTGGTATCTTTCTCCATGTTATTTCCTGTTCTCAATATAAACACCAGTGTTGTGTGTGAAGTTGATAGAGTTAACAAGACATTCAGTATAATCAAACTATCACAATGGTAATTATAAAGAAAGAAATAATAATAATAAGCAATAAATTCTGAAGTTTTCATATTATATTTATTTTTCTTAAAAATATAACATATACACATGAAATATTGACAAAGAGTCCAATGTATTTATTACATAGAATCATAGAAACAATATTACTGAAATTAATGATGGACCAGAAGCATTATTATTATCACTATTGTTTGCAATTTAATATTATCATAATATTTGTTAACAGTAATTAACACAAACAATGTGATATTGAAACATTTTGTTTATCATACTTAATTCATATTTGATAAATCATAAACACATTAACACCACCTTAAGATCACAATCTATTAGATTTTATATCAAATAGGACAATTAATCATTCAGCAAGGTTTATAAGCAAACTAATGCTGTGCCATTGACCTTCACTGAAAAGTATAATTTGCCTTTATGCAATTATGCATAATATCAGCAAGGTTTACAAGCAAATTAATGCTGTGCCATTGACCTTCACTGAAAATACTTACCTGTTAATGAGTTAATTTCACAATTGTTACATGAATGTGTGATAGATTTTTTTCAATCCAAGGTGATGAAATTTCAATTATGTATCAAATGTAATGTTTTAATTTAAGTAACAAATAAAAGTATATACATAAAATAATTTCCATACAAAAATAATAAAATTGTTCATATGCACAGAGAAATCTGTAATTAACATACAATTATCAAAACAAAACTTGGATGATGGTAAGTTTTTGTTACAACAATATACTTGTAGCTAATTATCATGTTTTCAGTTTCATTGTTCATATTTCTTACAGGTTATAACCTGCATTTCATGCAAACAATCAGAGCAATAGTTAAGCATACATAATAATCTAACACGATTCTTCTACATTTCACATTTAAAAAATTAATTACTCATTATATATACATGTACATATATAAAATTATCCTTTGTTCTTTTCAAATAACAGCTACATTCAAATCTATCACATACTGTTCAATCTAAATTTTTTAAAAATAAATACATAAAATGACAAGACTTCCTTGGACTAAGATGTCCTATTAGCTTCTACAGTCAGCATAATGGCTTATCTTATGTTTAAACTAACTGAAACATATATGTTTCACATGCTTACAATCACTACACCATTAACTGGAATATGAAAACTTTATTACTGCATTAATACCAATAAGGTCACTTTTAAAACAATAGTCCAATGATACATGTACATACATTAGATTCGAAAGATCATACAAAACACATAGATGCTGTCTATGTGGCAATCTGATAAAATTATGTTGTGCAAACTTCAAATTGTATTTGGACAGATAGTCTAAATTCCTTTAATTCAAATTATCAAAACAGTTTCTATCTTTCAATTAGAATACCAGTAATGAGTAGCTTAAATATTATTGCTACAAGAATGTTACAAGTTCTTTAAGCTAACCACTACAAGATTTACAAGATACAAAGAAGTTGTTAAAAATGAAATTGAAGTGAACAGTAACAAAACTGAAGTGAACAATAACAAAATGAACTTAGCTATTATTATGAAAAGAACAAACTACATTTAAGAAAGGAAAGGGGGTGGGAGTTGGGGTGGAAACTCAATCTTTTGTACAACCACCCAAACAGTAGGACAGAGGAACAATGAGTTCCTCTGTACTGCTGTTGAAATTATTATCAGTGAGTTTTACAAATTGTTTTGAATCTCTTAATTTGTTTTTGACACAGCACAATAAATTATCTTATGATCTGACCAAAAACACGCTAAAACATCATGATGCTCTACTTTCATATTAGTAAAAATCAAATCTGTACAAGATCCATATTTAGTTGTTGATTTCTTAACTATCTGTCTGCATGAAAAAGTTTCTGTCATGTAGTTTAAAAATTGAAGATGTCCATTTTTTAAATCAAAATTGAAATCTCCAACAATAACAATATTTCCTCTGAAAAAAGTATGAATAGAAAGCAATTGCTGATTTAGTATTTATGAAATCATTCAGTGAACAAGCCGGTTTCTTATAAAGAATTAATAATGTCAGTAAAATGTCATTACTGTGAATATTTAGGCATGTTAATTCCAGTTTATCTGATGAAAAGTGAGTAAGAACAGAAACATTTAATGTTTCTTTTACATAACAAGCAAGGCCATGGTGAGGTCTATGGACATGACTTGGTCGATCATTTCGAAACAATTTGAAACCATCTAATTGATAATTACCGTTATCATCACTGCAATTGAACCATGATTCAGCAAAACCTATAACATCAGCTGCTAGGATATTTGGATCTGCCTGTGCATCTTGAAAATGTTTATGGAGTGATCTGGCATTATTAAAGGCTATTGTTAAGACTTGTTCTGAACTGACCATATATACTGGCTGATAACACAACTTTATCTGTGCTTCAATTTGTAATCTCTTCATTTCTTCTTCCACTGTTCTGTCAACACAGTATGCATTCTCATTGAAGTCTACTATATGCAAATTTGCCATTGTACGAACTCTAGATAATGCTACATAATGTATATGAGGTATTTTTCTATTTCTACCTGACTGAGCCAAATCAACAACTAATTCATCGACTGTGCAACCTTGTGCTTTATGAACAGTCTTTGCTGCAGATGGAAATAATGGAAACTGAATTCTCTCATAAGTTCTTCTGTTTTTAAGAAAGGTCCGTTTTGTTTCAAAGATAGGGGTCCAAGCCTTGTCAATTCCTGTAGAATACATATGTCTATACTGATTACGGCGAGATGAGCCAACATTAACATCATCAAACAGAACCCATACAATTGCAGGTCTTTTTTGAGATTCTTTATATTCTATTTTCATAACTCTGCAACTAGAACCATTGGTTAATCCATCAGATACATCCAGGTTAACAGATATGTCATATATCATATTAACTGCAATTGTCAATTGAAAAGCAAGACCACCTGTATCAGTGTGTTTTTTTGATAAGCTGGTAAGAAGAGCACTTTTAACATCTGTTGACAATTTAGAAGTAGACAACACGTCTGTGTCAGCAGTGACTAACTCTATCAGATGGCAATGAAAGCATAAGATCAATATTGAACTCGTCAACTCTAGCATTTTCAATGAATAAATGTGGGGCATTTTTGGATAATTTTCACTGTATTTTTCTATCTTTAGAGACTGAATCAATAATTTGTCTATGTCTTTCAGTGTATCACGACGTAAACGATTCAAAAACTCAGCAAATGACTTATCATCTTTTTGTCTCATTATTTCTAAGAGTTCAAACATTTGAAAATGTTTTTTCCACAAGTTTGAAGCAAAACCCTGACCAGGCCCTTTTAGATCATGAAATATCCAACCATCACAAACAGGTGACAACTGAAACAAATCACCCACAGCTATTATGCTTATTCCACCAAAATCTTGTTTAGTGCCTGTCAGTTCAGTTAACCTTTGATGAATAAATGCAAGTTTGTTATTACCAACCATTGATATTTTATCAATTATTATAACTGACAAATTTCTGTACTTTGTTCTGAAGTTATTCAGTTCATCTGCATGCATATGTTGCTGTGCCTGGTACATTTTTTGATGAAATGCAGATGCAATGGTTACTCCTTTAATATTAAATGCTGCTTTCCCAGTCATTGCACAAAGCAAAATTCTGACGTCATCAGGGTTGTCACCTTCTTCTGAACATAAAGCA
This sequence comes from Tegillarca granosa, assembly GCA_029721355.1. Classification (NCBI taxonomy): domain Eukaryota; kingdom Metazoa; phylum Mollusca; class Bivalvia; order Arcoida; family Arcidae; genus Tegillarca; species Tegillarca granosa. The sequence goes on from CM056604.1 coordinate 8,230,112, forward strand.
CGATGTAAAGTTTGGTACAAAGCATTTACTACTACAGATTTGCCAACTCCAGCACCTCCTGATAGAAATGCATAAATAGGCTCCTGACAAGTTGTAATCCAGTGTACTACATGATTGTGAAATTCTCTCTGTTTGATATTCAATGATCTCATTAACTGTCGATAATCATCATCTGAAAGTCTACAGATACTTGTTTCTATGTCATGTGAGGTACTAGTCAAACCAATATCTGGGCCAATATCATAGTATCTATGGGCAGAACAGTCAGGATCAAAATGAATAAATTCATCAGATACAACAGATCCTTCTTCTTCATCATTTGCCTGGATGTGTTCTGTATTTGGTGCTAATTCATCATAATCTAGATCATCACCTTCTGCTTGTAATTTAGCCTGCTCTAGTTCTTCCATATGGTGTTCATACTCATTTTGTTTTGTGGTTATGAAGTTTTTTTTGTGTAAGTAATGTTGCTCATATGTTTGAAAGCCTGCAAGCAAATCGGTCAATTCATTACGCCATGGGATAAAAAGCATAAGTTTTTCCCTATAATAATTTTCAGCATTGGTTTTTTTTGCTGTAATGTACATATCTGATTACTCGTTGTGTTTTCCTCTTTTTGATAATTATGCCATTTTTTAATTTTAGTAGCACAGCATCATCTGTAAATTCATCCTGTACATCAATTTCATCATCATTGTTGTCATCATTGTTTTCAACCTTTTCAGGAAATTTGATTTCAAGCTGTGAAATGACATCAGCTAAGCACCAGTTTTCTAGCATTTTTGGTCGATTTGAATATCGTTTAATCATATTATTTGCCTCTATATCTGTAGAATCAGGGGGCAATTCCTCTAGCTGAGACTGGTCTTTCAATAAAAACACTCTATCTTCTTTTGGAGATGTATTTATAAAGACTACATCACGTGAACTTTGAGTCAAAGGCATTTGCAAAATAAGATAACAGGCCTCCTGTGCACTAACCTCAACAAAATTCAAAAATTTGTTGCCAATATGACGAACTTGTCTACGTAAATCCATATTTCCTTGTGCTGCTTCATTAGAAGCCTTTTCTAGCATAGAGCTAATTCCTCTTTGAGACTTGCTTATGTATGAAACAATATACATGGCACAAGCATATGGATCAAGAACAAACTGAATATCAAGATTAGCTCTCCATGCTTTCAATAAAGTTGAATTGTAATAATTTACCCTCATTTCTGAAGGTTCCCTTTTCAAGAATATTTTTGGTCCTTTCAGTGAAGCTCTAATGCACTTAATGTATTCTTCTTCTGAAAATCCTACAACTTGTTTCAGAAATTCAGCATATGTCAGATTGCATCCATCTTTATACTCATTCATTTTTTGTTGTAGTTCACTATACTTTTTTTTGTAATCATTGTCATCTGTGTCTAATGGTTCTAAAAGCATTGTTTTCGCAAGCGGTGGGAGGGGAAATCCAAAACGACACACTGACTTCTTTTTACACGTTTTTGAATGTTTATGAACTTGCAAATCAATTAGTTCTTGTAGTTCTTGATCTTCAACATTAATGGAACATGTTATGTGTTTGTTGACAAACTTAATGATTTCATCTTGTGTCCCATTGTCTTTTCTGTATTTTGGTGCATTGTCAGTCCAAATGAGCATGTGAACATGAGGAGATCCTCGATGTTGAAACTCAACTCTCCTAAAAACATCAATGACTTTTCCAAGTGGATGATGGATACCCTTTAAAACAATATTAATAAAAAGTTGCACTCTGTGATCAAAATATCTGCTACATGTTACTGGGTCTTTCTGAACTAACTTTGCTTTAGTATGCCAATCAGCATCAAGCACATTATCTACAGTACATATATCCCCATTCAATTTTGCAAGAATTTTTAATAAATCAGGCCATCTAGTATCTGCTGAAGACAAAGATATAAAGTATGTTGGAAGTCCCAGCTGGCGTATCATTGCAAATACATCTTTCTTTCTTGAAGCTAAGTATGCAGGTGAATTGCGTAAAGTCCTGAAGATGTAGTAACCCTCATTCAGTCTGGCTATATGTTCACGTTTAACAGAGTCTCGCGCACAAGCAGCTGTTATCTTTTTACCTTCAGTTTTACATCTTCTCAAAGCAAAATTTGTTTTGTCACTGACTTGTTTAGCTTGTATCTTTTTAAGTTTTGTAAATATGTTTGGTACCGATCTTGCAGCTCTTCTATCAACACTTCTTAATTCCCATTTAGCTACATCACTATAATGAACAGAAACCATTCTTTGATTATTTGCTGGTCTATTTTGGCCACAGAAAATGGTAGGGAAGCAAAGATACTCAAAATTTTCATCCTCAAACATACTAAGAGGTTTCTGGTTTTCTCCTGGAGCAAATATATATGTCTTATTTGTATCTAAATTTGCATCTTCTAGAAGTGTGTCAGCATTACCTTCTATGGAGCTATCATTTTGTATTTCACAAAAAGGATCAGTATCTGGTTCATTGTCATCACTTCTAAGTGTATTATCAGCTGTACCAGTAAATTCCTTCACAGTATTATCTGTGCTGTTTGTGATATTTTCTTGCCAATTATTATCAATATGAATACCTGAGTTTTTATACAAGTCACTATGATTCATTAACCATTTTAATGCAGCAATAACTCTTGCTGGTCTTACATTTTCAACAAACACGCTTGATTTATGTGAAATGCGTTTCTTCAACTTTACTGCTATAGTAACATTTTCATCAAACTGACGAGGAAGTGCATTTATGGTGGGTTGAATATCTACAGGTACATTTACAATATTTCCTTTGGCAGATAACTGACCACCTCTAGGTAATTCTCTTATTTCCATAAATGGTATTCTTAGGGAAACAAGTCTCTCTTCAAGTGGGTGAAGATTCAATACATCTGGTTTTTCAGGCCACTTCATACCATTTACTACAGATAAACGTGGTGTTTTACCTTCCTTTATTGATAAATAGCAAGTATTGCATATCCATTCTTCATTATCAACAGATGTATATCCAGTACAAATATCTTTATCTTTGTTAATCAGTGCAGTTAATTTTTTAACACTATTAGCAAACCATGTTTGGTGACAACAAGTGCAAACATATACTGGTCCAGTACCAGATTCCTTCTGAAAAACACTTATGCATTCATCCATTGAATTTCCATACTTTTTACACTGAACTTGAATCAATTCTTCATTAACAAATGAAGCATCTTGCCTTTTCAACCGTTTCCTGTTTTGATCAGCAATTCTTTCTTCTGCTCTATTACGTTTTCTACTTTCTTGTTTCTTTAATCTTTCTTTTTCCTTACACATTTCACTTTTTCTTGCTTTTTGCATAGATTTAAATGTTCTTTCCCTTTCTAGTTTCTTTACATTTTCATTCTGTCTAATTTTTTGTTTATAGAGGGATTCTTTCTTTTTGTTTTCTGCACTTTCTCGAAATTTCTGCTTAGTTTTTAAAGTTCTTTCCCTTTCTATCCGTTTCATGTTTTCATTCTGTCTATTTTTTTGTTTATAGAGGGATTCTTTCTGTTTGTTTTCTGCACTTTCTCGAAATTTCTGCTTAGTTTTTAAAGTTCTTTCCCTTTCTGTCCGTTTCATGTTTTCATTCTGTCTATTTTTTTGTTTATAAAGGGATTCTTTCTTTTTGTTTTCTGCACTTTCTCGAAATTTCTGCATAGTTTTTAAAGTTCTTTCCCTTTCTATCCGTTTCATGTTTTCATCTTGTCTGGTTTTTTGTTTATAAAGAGATTCTTTCTTTTTGTTATCTGCACTTTCTCGAAATTTCTGCATAGTTTTTAAAGTTCTTTCCCTTTCTATCCGTTTCATGTTTTCATCTTGTCTGGTTTTTTGTTTATAAAGAGATTCTTTCTTTTAGTTATCTGCACTTTCTCGAAATTTCTGCATAGTTTTTAAAGTTCTTTCCCTTTCTATCTGTTTCATGTTTTCATCTTGTCTGGTTTTTTGTTTATAAAGAGATTCTTTCTTTTTGTTATCTGCACTTTCTCGAAATTTCTGCTTAGTTTTTAAAGTTCTTTCCCTTTCTATCCGTTTCATGTTTTCATCTTGTCTGGTTTTTTGTTTATAGAGGGATTCTTTCTTTTTGTTTTCTGCACTTTCTCGAAATTTCTGCTTAGTTTTTAAAGTTCTTTCCCTTTCTATCCCTTTCATGTTTTCATCTTGTCTGGTTTTTTGTTTATAGAGTAATTCTTTCTTTTTGTTTTCTTCACTTTCTCGAAATTTCTGCATACTAGTCAAAGTAAGCTTCCTCTGTGACTGTGTAAATGTTTTGTCTTCTCGCCTTCTTTTCATATATAACTTCATGTAATTTTTTCTTTTTTCTTGCAGTCTTTGTTTATTTAATATGTTTTTCTTTTTTTCTTCTTGCATATCACTTTGGTAACTGAAATATTTCTGTAGTTGTTCAGATGTGGAATCTTCTTTCTTGATATGTGAAAAATCTTTCCTACAGGAAAGGGGCAAGATTTCAAATTGAGCCAAGATATCTATCTGACAACTTCTATAATATGAATAAAAATAATGAATTAATTGCTCAAAATTACTAAAGTGAATACAAACAGCTTTCCCTTCTGCAGCTGATAAGCCAGACGAGTTGTGGGAATGAGAATCAAAAAATATGATTTTATTATTAATGATGAACAATGCTGAGCACAAACCAGAAACCAAAATTAATCCAGCCTTGTGAGTATTGAACAGAGAGCCAATTCCTTCTCCAAGATTCAAGACACCATCTGTATCAGAGAAATTTGTGTGTGTTAGTATTCCACATATAGACTCATAATAAGTTACAGTATATTTCCCAGATGCGGTTGAAACTTTTGACGGAAGCTCATCAAACATGAGTAAATTGGACAAAAGTTTATTTTCCGATTCAAGTTCAGCAATACGAGTTCTGTACAACTCGTCCCCTTCAAATAAAACTGCATTTAACAGAATTGAATTGATGGTATTACTATCTTTCATGACAATGATTGACATCAATGCATTGCATGTACATTGTACTCCTCTAGAATATGATGGAAAAGCTGAATCATTTTGATTAAAATCAGAGAAATAAAAGATTGGATCTTTACTACCTGATAAATTATTAGAAATTTTCAAATTTATTTTACCTGGTTCATCTTTTTGTGTCAAATTTCCAGTTTTATCTCTACTACAATTTGGATCAAGGTCTTCATCATCAGCATTGCCATCAAGTGAGCTTTTGTTTTCAGACAGTGTATCATATTTTGCAGTTACAGTTGGCAGTTTATTGCATTCAGATAAGTTTTGCAGTTTATTGTACTCAGATAAATTTTGCAGTTTATTGTATTCAGATAAAGTTTGCAGTTTGTTATATTCAGATAAATTTTGCAGTTTGTTATTTGCAGATTTTGTAAGCAGATTATTTGCAGATTTTGTAAGCAGATTTTTTGCATAGTTTCTTATGTCAATATTTGCTGTGTTTTTTATGAGGCCATCTTCCTCAGTCACATTATTCGTCAGGTCAATTGCTGTGTTTTTTACGAGGCCATCTTCCTCAGTCAAGTCAAGGTCAATTACTGTGTTTTTAACGAGGCCATCTTCCTCAGTCTCGTCAGTCCGTATTGCTTCATGCTGTTTTTTTGCAGCTAATTTCTTCTTCCAAGACTTCTTCCTAGGCATTATCTGAAATATATAAATAGAAAAAACTCACAATTATTCATCAAAATCATTATAATACTCAAAAAAAAAAAAAATCAACTACTACTCTAGCAAGAAACAACAGGGTGCATCAATGTTACAAGTTATGATTAAACTAGAAAATGTTTGTAAAAAAAACTTCAGATGTAGCCGGACTTCATTTGGAGCTACTTCTAACCACGTCAAATGACAAAATGGCAGTGTCCTTGCTTTCTGCTTCCTTGTGTGATGGCAAAAGCTGGAAAATTATACTCTTGCTATAGCCAGTGGGTAATATAGCAAGAGTATCACTCATACAGAGAAATTAAGGTATCAATATGTTTTGCTTCAAATTGAAATCTATGTCGAATTTGCCATCACATATTGCAAAACACACTCGAACATGGAAGTCGTCATCTTGAATAAGAACAAGGCATAAGAAAACTTTAAAGTAGTTATTTTTGTGAAATGCTGCTAAATTCAATAAATCTTATTTTCAACGGTTTAGCTGAATATAGCAACATATTTAATTTTCTTACTTTCACTTTAAGACGTAGTGTTACTGGGGAATTTTTTTTATGGAATCAACCTATCATCTGCCAGAAACCTTACCACTAATCCCACGTATTCTATGGGTATTCATGCGACTACATCCGAGGTTTTTTGTGAGGTTACTGACGCACAACAGAAAAGGCTGAATAATGTTCTAAGTACATTTAAGAACTATTATTCATAAGCATGTCATTTAGACCACTTGGACAACGAGTCTAAAAACATGAAAGATATATTAACAATAAACAGCTCAACATAAACAGCAGATCAATTTGTCAATTGAAAACTGCAGGCTGTGTAGTGTTGGAATATTTTACAAGAGCCACAATAATATAATCATAATATGTACATGTACCTTCATAAATATATATATATATAAATTTCATTCAAATAGGCCGAGAACTGTAGGCTAAATAACAATCAACTGTTTTCAAGAGTAAGTTAATTTATTGCACTAGGATTTTGTTACATTTCAACAACAGTTTTGTCAAAACATACTAGATATTAAATTTCTCCCACTAGAACTTGCTCAGTAAATAGCTATGAAATGCACTACCATCATAATCAGAGACTTTACACCAACTTTAAGACCCTCCATTCAATAGAGAGAGAGAGAGAGAGAGAAAGAGAGAGAGAGAGTTTCTGTGGGTTAAAGCTGCATTAAGTTTTCCCATGCAAAATATATAAATAGCATTTTTTTTTCTTAACTATACCTCTCATGAAATATGTTATACTTTAATTGGTTCTGTGAAAAAAACCTTTACTTAACGTTGAAATTCACAAAAAAACCTACTGCCAGTAAATCTTTTTATTTATCATTGATCAGATGATTCTTTATTGAAAAAGAGACAATGTCAACAAACAGAGCAAAAATGCAAGTTGAAGAAAAATACAGCCGATTAGACTCGTTGCTGTATTTGAAATATTTGACCTTAGTAACACTTGGGTTTCACTAGTAAATATAGTACATGATAAACAAGCCAGTCAACATAAATCCTACTAGAGGCAAAAACATTACTAAACATGGGTCATATTACATTTTCTTATGTTTAATATTTAATACATTACTGCAGACATGGTTATCATCGACATGCAAATAAACATCAATACATTCGCCATTGCTGGTTTTTATCAACATTTTTGATAATTATATAGGTTATACAAGTGTGTTCTTTATGTCGTAGCTGCTCACGAGAGTATACACTATCGCAGATATCATATATAGAGGGGGGATCTCAAATCAGAAGCCAATATTTTCGATTAAACTGACACCAACCCACTCAACTCCTCCCCCCCCCCTTCAATCCTCAATGTAAAATGTTCATGATGAAAACAATCTAGACAAGAAATGGGTCATAGGTATCCGACACAATCTTCAACGTTTACATTTTCCTTTCAACTTCGTCGTCAGTATAATTCAAGCTATAAGGTGCCCAATTGCTATATAAAACATTAAAAACTCAATAACAAGTCACATCTTAATCTAGAATTCGTCATTTTATTACCAGTATTATCAGTCAACTTACCTCCAGTAATGGCTGACCAACTACACTTGGAACATAGAACTAGCAATAAAAAGCAATAGTAAAGTCCAAGGCATTCCAAAGCAAGCAGAAAAAAATGGCGGGAAATCTATCCTTTCTAAAATGTACCATATTTTTATCTTTTGAAAACCAATCCTTGCCAAATTGTACCAAACTAAAATGTATAATGTTTGGACAAAATTTTTTTTTTTCCTAACAAAATGCAACCTACACTGAAGGAAACAATGATTTATTGGAGTACTTTAATATTATAAGTTTCTACATTATGGAATTATGTTGACAAATTGAAATAATTTATTGAATGGGTTTAAACATCTAAGTCAAACATATTAGACTTGCATCTGTATTAAGACAACATTGTCGTTAGGTGAAATGGAACAGAATTCCACCTTTGTCGTGCACTTATGAAATATCAAAATGATTGTCATGTCAATGCCTACACTTTTTAAACACACATGCCTATACAAAAAAAGTTGAGTTTTCATGTTAATTAACCATTTTTGTATTCCAGTAAAGATATGAACTAGACCATTGATCCAATAATCTTAAATCACAACAAAATTTAAAATGATACAAAAGGATTTAAATTTAACCACCGCCCCCTTTTGGGGACAAAACTTCTTCATTTGTGCAAATCTGAAAGCCCTTTACCCAGGCATGATAACGAACATGTTTCATGAAATGACCTTGAACCATATATCAAAATGATCTCAATATCAATACCTACAATATTCTAATACACACGCTTATTCAAAAAGCTAATAGTTTTCAAAATAACTAACAATTTCAATCTTCATTTGCAGCTATGACCTTGACCTTTGAACAAAAGAACATGAACCATATATCAAAATGATTGCCATGTCAATACCTACAATATTCTAATATACATGTCTATACAATAAGTTAATATTTTTCAAGATAATTAGCAATTTAAGTCTTCTTTTGCAGCTGTGACCTTGACCTTTCAACATATGACCTTGAACTATATATCAAAGTGATCGTCATGTCAATTCCTACAATATTCTTATATACATGTATGCCTATACAAAAAGTTAATAGTTTTCAAGATAATTAGCAATTTAAGTCTCCTTTTGCAGCTGTGACCTTGACCTTTCAACATATGACCTTGAACTATATATCAAAATGATTGCCAAGTCAATACCTACAATATTCTAATATACATGTCTATACAAAAAGTTAATATTTTTCAAGATAATTAGCAATTTAAGTCTTCTTTTGCAGCTGTGACCTTGAACTTTCAACATATGACCTTGAACTATATATCAAAGTGATCGTCATGTCAATTCTTACAATATTCTAATATACATGCCTATACAAAAAGTTAATAGTTTTCAAGATAATTAGCAATTTAAGTCTTCTTTTGCAGCTATGACCTTGACCTTTCAACATATGACCTTGTACCATATATCAAAATGATCGTCATGTCAATACCTACAATATTCTAATATACATGCCTATATAAAAAGTTAATAGTTTTCATGATATAGTGACAAATATATAATTTTTAGCAATTTCCCCATTAAGTGCCTTGCCATTTCCCCATTTTGAGCCCCATGGCTACCATTTGTGCAAATCTAAAACTAGATGACCTAAGAATGTTCTAAATGAAATACCTAAGGTATATCTCTTGTACATTCAGAGAAGAAGATTTTTAAAGTTTTTCACTATTTCCCCTCTTATGGGGCCCCAAGGGGACATAACTCCTTCATTTGTGCAAATCTGAAAGGGCTTCACTGAGGCATGATGGTAACCAAGTTTCATTAAATTTGGCCCAGTGGTTTCGGAGGAGAAGATTAAAATGCAAAAAGTTTACGCACGACGCACGACGGACGACGGACGACGCACGACGGACGAAGATGGATAGCAATAGCTCATCTGAGCTTTCAGCTCAGGTGAGCTAAAAATTACCAAAAATGTGGAAATGGTTTTTTTAAAAACATTTTTGAACTTTTCCTGTCAGTGTTGAATGTTTATTGGAGGGTGCAAAGAAAATCATTTTCAGGAGAGGTTGGAATGTGATATATGTGTTAATATTTTGGCTGATAAATGGTATTGGCCTTGTTTTAGTATAGGGTTGAGTTGAGTAATGGAGTTTAACGTCTGTTGTAGGATAGAGGGTTTGTTGTGAGAATTTTTGAAAGATGTTGTATTTAGTTTAAAGGTTTTCTAATACATTTAGAGCTTTAATAAACATAATTGATGTTTTTTTCTATCAAATAGAAAGGTTAGAATGGAAATTTCTCATTTTCAGAAATCATGAATATTTAAAAAGAAAAAAAAATTAATTATATGCATGTCATATTCTTAATTGTTTCACATCTTTAAGATAATACAAATGCTTTGAATGAAGATTGATTTAATTCATTTTTGAAAAAAAATTGTAAAACTATTAAGCTTCATATTTTTCTTTTCATCATACAATATAACAAAAATAGGTGTGTGTGTGTGTGTGTGTGTGTGTGTGTGTGTGTGTGTGTGTTATACACATTCCTTTTAAAGTCATAAAAATATTTAAAACGGAAAATTGAGTTACGTGTATTTCCAAAATTGTTCAGTATAAAGAGTAGAATGTAGTAATAACGTTTTAACAGCCCAGTCAAAATTGTTTAACTTATATCGAGGTATTCGGTTGGTGAAGGAAATCAGAGTGCTTTTCATCAAAGAAAGTGAGAAACCTTTTTAAACTTGGAACTCCCCGAATAGAATTGTAACTAAGCTGTAAAACGCTATGGTCCAAAAGCGCACGCCTATTGCCACTTTTTTTAAAAATTGGAGAATCAAAAATTTAATAAACTCGTTTCACTGGATATATTCATCTAGTCAATCCAACAAAAAGCCAAAATTGTCATACAAACTGCATTCCATTGCAATTAAGCTGTTACAAGATATTGTTTAGTGAAAAAACTGTTAACATAGAAAGGGATAGACTTGTTTTTGGATACAAATGTGATGAAATAGTTCTAAGACAACTGCACAGCCGAAAAAGTCCTATGGTAGTTAAAACGGCGACATACTGATGAAATCTGGCTTAACCCTTGTCTACCCCCCCCCCCCCCTTTCACTCCAGCTAAAAGTAACGGAACTGATTCGCTGACTTTTGAACATCTTTGTACCTGGTTGAAAATTCTATCACTTCTGTCTTACAATCACCAAGTTTGGATGAAAATACTTTTTATCACGAGCACGACAGATTCGTGAACGCGTAATTTCGAGCGGTCTTTTGGTCGCAAATTCATATATCCCGCGAATTTTAGATTCACTAGCTTCAAATATTCATCAATAAGCAATTTAAAGTGTCAGATGCTCGGAGCACTTGGGACATGATAATGTTGCGTTAAAGCTGCATTAAGTTTTCCAAAGAAAAAATTAAAACGGTGCTTATCTAATTAATGATGTTCCTAATGATCAATGTTACATTTGGTTCAACGATAAAAGCTCGAATAAATACAGAAATTGCAGTATTTACCCAGTGAGATGCAGCAGTTGGGATCTAATATTAGAACATGGTTACGTCATCAAAACCCGGGTCATTTAAACACAACTTTCAAAACGGTGAATTACGATAAATTAAACACTGAACTTCGTTGAATTTTCATTTGTGACTTTGTACATAACACCATTTCAAATACATCTGAATATTAATGAAGGACAATGCAATCTGTCATGTTTCACCTTCGATTCTAGGGTTTTTCCGTACATCCGTGCGCATGCCCCAAGCTCATAATTACCATCGTAAAACACTGACAACCGGTCAAAGGATTCCGTTTATTTACAGCTTAAGGAAATGAAACAAATATAGAAAATTGAAAAACTTAATGCAGCTTTAATTAAACACATTGAGATTTGAAATAAAAACACGTTTGGGGTTATTTAAATCTGCATGCGTCGTTTCTTTGTATAAAGATACTTTACTTTTCGTTTTATCGAAGAAACCTCGTGTGTCGTTCCCTCAGTGATACCACAACTGTTTTATCGAAGATACATAATTTTTCGTACTTGTCGTTTTTTAAAAGATACATCACTTGTCGTGGAACAACCTGAAGATTCCAGTGAAAACAACCTACTTTCTGCAGCGATCTGACAGCGTGTCTAATACTAAAGCGATGCGCGGGATAAATGCAAACTAGTTATGATTGGTGTACTGGGGTTTTACGTCCCGGTCAAGTCACTTATATCAAAAGCTTACCAGCTATATGTGATGTGGCAGAAATTAAGTCATTTGCAGCACGCGTAGGGCAATGTGCAGGGAGGGTTCTTTAACGTGCAACGCTTGCCGTGACACGGAAAATCGGTTTCAAGGTCTCATCCTCGTGACTTTCATTTGCTAAACGTCGAGTTCTTGGCAAAAGAACAGTGCCAATTTTCAAGTCTCGCTCAGACCCGGCCGGGTTTCGAACCCTCGACCTCCAACATACGAGCAAACTAGTATTTAGTCCACCGTATATAAAATTCGCAAATCCCTTACTTGTGTAATGTTAACTTGTTTGGTATATTTGCTAAACAAAATAAATCAAAATAAATACTGTTTAAACTAAAATTCGCAACTTAAGACGATCAGTACATTGTACGATATCAAAATGGTATAGAAAAGAATAGTGGAATTGAGGCAGTATGTCCAGGAAATTAGTACAACCAGGATAAGGAAATAATCGTGGTCACTTTTAACGCATTAATATATATATATACTAAGTATTCACGGCATTCCCATTTCTTCAAGCTTGAGAGCTTTTGCACTCATATACATTGTAGACCATAATTCACAAAAACCACGTGACTCCGTGTATGAATACATATAATATGCAATATACAATATCATACTATCATACAATGTATATGAGTGCAAAAGCTCTAAAGCTTGGAGAAATGGGAATTTCACACGGCATATGATAATCATAGGTGAACAAACACGGCTGCCACGTCATATATATTTACATTCGAGACAAGGCTAAAAAGTGCATTTACGATATTTTACAAGAACGATTTAATTTTTAAAAATTAACAAAAAATTTCAATGCGAATAACATTTTCACTCCTAATTCCTTTGCAAATCTAACTTCAGTTCTTGCAATTTCAATTCACATTACTTAAAGGGCACCACGCGGGTATATCAGTTAGAACGTTTACACACACGTTTATTCATCCGTACTATTTTTGGTGTGCACAAGGGAGGGGTTGTTAATATTGTTTTCATATATAGTTGCTGTGTTTTCTCGATTTTAATTGCATAAAGTAAGATGAGCATATTAGATAATAATAATAATAATAATAATAATAATAATAATAATAATAATAATAATAATAATAATTTGAATATCAACAAAATCAGTGTGTTGTTATTTTTGGACTATATTTCGGTCGAAAATCACTTTCTCGGTTCTTCGAGGCTGTTGCGTCTACTGAACTCCTCCTGATATGCATGTGTTATAGAAGGGGTTTTTGGGACTTGGGATCAATAAAACTTTTTTTTTTTTTTAAATGTTTAACAAAAATATAACAATTTAACGATAACGCGCGTTATTCAGTTTGCTTGCAACGTTTTTGCATTCATATTGACAATTAACATCATTTTAAAACAGTTCAATACATACGATTCCTGTAATCGAGGAGAAAACTGCCGACCGGCAAAAATCATAGGCTACTAGGATTAGTCCAGTTTTGGTTCCAGTGTGATCTAGTTTTGTTTAAACACGTTTACAATAAACATTTTCCATTGCTGTTTCCCATAGCACAGCTACTTAACAGCGGATGGGCCTGAGTCCCCAAAATATCAAGAGGCGCACTTGAAAGATAACGAAACGATTCGTTCGATATCCCTGACCGTTTCCGGTTTAAATTCCCTTTTGTAACGTTTGTACCTAGGACTTCAAATTTTCGTATGCATAAAAAGAACCAAATTTATTTGTGATTGATATTATTTTACACGAATCTTTGATGATTAATTCATTGTTTGGAATTTTCAATTATTTCTTAATTATTGAAAAAATCATGATTATTTTTGTTGTGCAATCCCTGGCTTCGGTCGCTGCTCCTATTCCCTTAATATTTCCCCCTTTCAAAGCGTTTATTGTCCTTCGAGGGATATTGTTACACTCTTCAATAATAGCGTTTATCGTCTTTAACGTGATCATGTCACCCTCCTCAATAAGGGTCTGTGTGAATGGAGCCACGTTATAAGGTTGACTTGCTTTCTAACCTCATGTTAGCTCGTTCAACAAATGCTTGATTGAATACAAATCTGTATGATGGCCAATCAAGTACTGGGTCCTTGTTTTGTGTCAAAACGTCAAGACAAATCCTAGAAACACGGAGTCTTACCATGTCCTGCTGCAACGTTAAGTTGCGTTGATGGATAAGAGGGGTATGTGTCTTTCCAACACCTGATCCCGATATTTTATTGCTGTAAAAATAAATGGATAACTACGAGATCTGTTTTCATGCCGTGAGATATCCCAACCCATACCATAACAGACCCCTCCCCCGAATATGTCGCTTTCTGTTACGCAAGTAACAGAAAATATTTTACCAATACGTCGATAGACATGTCGTCCATTTGACCGAAAAGTTTGAAGCGAAACTCATCTGTGACTAATGCACGTCTCCAAATGGTCCAAACGGAACCAATTAGGCGCATTTGCAAGCAGCCTATGCATTCGACATTGGCGTCGTTTCTGGGTCAGTAGCAGACCAACTTAGGAACGCCGTGGCGTTTCCAAAAAGCTCCCGCAACCGTCTTATAAACGTTCTTGAATACATAGACGGACCATGAGTGTCGAAAAGTTGGCGTGAGGTCTTTGTCGCCAACTGAAATACGGTTACGGAAGTGCGAGAGCCTTATCTTGATGTCACTACGAAAATTTTGGACGTTCGCTCTTGGGACTCGCTCAATCTGCATGTGGAATATGTAACTTTGAAACGGGGAAACGAAGGGTCCCCAAATTTTATGTGCATTTCGAGAAACGTGCTTTAGCAAAAATAATAAGACTTCTTGATATTTCCAATCGTTCCGGATTAAAATTTAAAATTATAACGGTTCGACTTACAACGTTACAAAATCGTATTAACATAACAGAGGTGCATTTTGTCTTTTACCAATCCCGACATTTCGACAAAACTGCAACTTTTTATTGAATGGAAGACATCAAACTTTCGCGTGCAGTTAACTAAAGGTGAGCTTTCAAGTAGAACGAAGAGATTTTTGTGTTACCTCTTTTTGATACCGGTAGAAAGGGATTTTTTAACTGCTGGACTAAGGACCTTATAATTTTGAAGTAGATTTCCGGGTCGAGCCTTTATGTTACAGGTTAAAAATTTTGCGGAAACTCTTAATGAAAACGGCAAAATGTAAGTTATTGACAGTTTAATCCTTTAACGGTTTGACTTTTGATTTAAAATTTGGTATATAGATATCCTATGCAGCGTTTTACGGTTTAGCGAACATTTTTGCATTATCTCTAACCGTTACCGGTAAAAATGTAACTTTTAACGGTTAGACTTAGGACTTCCAAATTTGGTATAAAGATATCCTGAGGTGCGTTTAACGGTTTAGCGAAGAGATTATTGCATTATCTCTAACCGTTACCAGTTAAAATGTAACATTTTAACGGTTAGACTTAGGACTTCTAAATTTTGTTTAAAGATATCCTTAGGCGCGCTTTTACGTTTAGCGAAGATAATTTTGCATTATCTCTAACCGTTATTGGTTAAAATGGAACTTTTTAACGGTAAGACTTAGGACTTCCAAATTTGGTGTATAGATATCCTTTGGCGCGCTTTAACGTTTAGCAAAGACATTTTTGCATTATCTCTAACCGTTACCGGTAAAATTTTAACTTTTTAAAGGTTAGACTTAGGACCTCCAAATTTGGTGCATATATATCCTTTGGCTCGCTTTAACGTTTCTCAAGACATTTTTGCATTATCTTTAACCGTTACCGGTAAAATTTTTACTTTTTAACGGTAAGACTCAGGACCTCCAAACTTGGTATATAGATATCCTTAGGCGCGCTTTCACGTTTAGCGAAGACATTTTTGCATTATCTCTAACCGTTACCTGTAAAAATGTAACTTTTTAACGGTAGGACTTAGGACCTCCAAACTTGATATATAGATATCCTTAGGCGCGCTTTTACGTTTAGCGAAGATAATTTTGCATTATCTCTAACCGTTACAAGTAAAAATGGAACTTTTTAATTGTAAATCTTAGGACCTCCAAATTTGGTATATAGATATCCTAAGGCGCACTTTAACGTTTAGCAAAGACATTTTTGCATTATCTCTAACCGTTACCGGTAAAAATACAACTTTTTAAAGTTAAGACTTAGGACCTCCAAATTTGGTGTATAGATATCCTTTGGCGCGCTTTCACGTTTAGCAGAGACATTTTTGCATTATCTCTAACCGTTACCTGTAAAAATAGAACTTTTTAACGGTAAGACTTAGGACCTCCAAATTTGATGTATAGATATCCTTTGGCGCGCTTTAACGTTTAGCGAAATTTTTGCATTATCTCTAACCGTTACCTGTAAAAATGTAACTTTTTAACGGTAGGACTTAGGACCTACAAATTTGATATATAGATATCCTTAGGCGCGCTTTTACGTTAAGCGAAGATAATTTTGCATTATCTCTAACCGTTACCAGTAAAAATGGAACTTTTTAACGGTAGGACTTAGGACCTCCAAATTTGGTATATAGATATCCTTAGGCGCGCTTTTACGTTTAGCGAAGATAATTTCGCATTATCTCTAACCGTTACAAGTAAAAATGGAACTTTTTAATTTTAAATCTTAGGACCTCCAAATTTGGTTAAATAGATATCCTAAGGAGCACTTTAACGTTTAGCAAAGACATTTTTGCATTATCTCTAACCGTTACCTGTAAAAATGTAACTTTTTAACGGTAGGACTTAGGACCTACAAATTTGATATATAGATATCCTTAGGCGCGCTTTTACGTTTAGCGAAGATAATTTCGCATTATCTCTAACCGTTACAAGTAAAAATGGAACTTTTTAATTTTAAATCTTAGGACCTCCAAATTTGGTTAAATAGATATCCTAAGGCGCACTTTAACGTTTAGCAAAGACATTTTTGCATTATCTCTAACCGTTACCGGTAAAAATACAACTTTTTAAAGTTAAGACTTAGGACCTCCAAATTTGGTGTATAGATATCCTTTGGCGCGCTTTCACGTTTAGCAGAGACATTTTTGCATTATCTCTAACCGTAACCGGTAAAAATAGAACTTTTTAACGGTAAGACTTAGGACCTCCAAATTTGATGTATAGATATCATTAGGCGCGCTTTAACGTTTAGCGAAGACATTTTTGCATTATCTCTAACCGTTACCGGTAAAAATACAACTTTTTAAAGGTAAGACTAAGGACCTCCAAATTTGGTGTATAGATATCCTTTGGCGCGCTTTAACGTTTAGCAGAGACATTTTTGCATTATCTCTAACCGTAACCTGTAAAAATAGAACTTTTTAACGGTAAGACTTAGGACCTCCAAATTTGGTGTATAGATATCCTAAGGCGCGCTTACACGTTAAGCCGAGACATTTTTGCATTATCTCTAACCGTTACCTGTAAAAATGTAACTTTTTATCGGTAGGACTTAGGACCTACAAATTTGATATATAGATATCCTTAGGCGCGCTTTAATGTTTAGCGAAGACATTTTTGCATTATCTTTAACCGTAACCTGTAAAAATGCAACTTTTTAACGGTTAGGCTTATGACCTCCAAATTAGGTATATAGATATCCTAAGGCGCTCTAACGTTTAGCAGAGACATTTTTGCATTATCTCTAACCGTTACCGGTAAAAATACAACTTTTTAAAGGTAAGACTTAGGACCTCCAAATTTGGTGTATAGATATCCTTTGGCGCGCTTTAACGTTTAGCAGAGACATTTTTTGCATTATCTCTAGTCGTTACCGGTAAAAATAGAACTTTTTAACGGTAAGACTTAGGACCTCCAAATTTGGTGTATAGATATCCTCAGGCGCGCTTTAACGTTAAGCAGAGACATTTTTGCATTATCTCTAACCGTTACCTGTAAAAATGTAACTTTTTATCGGTAGGACTTAGGACCTACAAATTTGATATATAGATATCCTTAGGCGCGCTTTAATGTTAAGCAGAGACATTTTTGCATTATCTCTAACCTTTACCGGTAAAAATGTAACTTTTTATCGGTAGGACTTAGGACCTCCAACTTTGATATATAGATATCCTTAGGCGCGCTTTAATGTTTAGCGAAGACATTTTTGCATTATCTCTAACTGTTACCTGTAAAAATGTAACTTTTTAATTGTAAGACTTAGGACCTCCAAATTTGGTGTATAGATATCCTTTGGCGCCCTTTAATGTTTAGCAGAGACATTTTTGCATTATCTCTAACCGTTACCGGTAAAAATAGAACTTTTTAACGGTAAGACTTAGGACCTCAAAATTTGGTGTATAGATATCCTAAGGCGCGCTTTAACGTTAAGCAGAAACATTTTTGCATTATCTCTAACCGTTACCTGTAAAAATGTAACTTTTTATCGGTAGGATTTAGGACCTCCAAATTTGATGTATAGATATCCTTAGGCGCGCTTTAATGTTTAGGAAGACATTTTTGCATTATCTCTAACCGTTACCTGTAAAAATGGAACTTTTTAACGGTTAGGCTTAGGACCTCCAAATTTGGTATATAGATATCCTAAGGCGCGCTTTAACGTTTAGCAGAGACATTTTTGCATTATCTCTAACCGTTACCGGTAAAAATACAACTTTTTAAAGGTAAGATTTGGGACCTCCAAATTTGGTGTATAGATATCCTAAGGCGCGCTTTAACGTTTAGCAGAGACATTTTTGCATTATCTCTAACCGTTACCGGTAAAAAAAAAACTTTTTAACGGTAAGACTTAGGACCTCCAAATTTGGTGTATAGATATCCTAAGGCGCGCTTTAACGTTAAGCAGAGACATTTTTGCATTATCTCTAACCGTTACCGGTAAAAATACAACTTTTTAAAGTTAAGACTTAGGACCTCCAAATTTGGTGTATAGATATCCTTTGGCGCGCTTTCACGTTTAGCAGAGACATTTTTGCATTATCTCTAACCGTAACCGGTAAAAATAGAACTTTTTAACGGTAAGGCTTAGGACCTCCAAATTTGATGTATAGATATCCTTTGGCGCGCTTTAACGTTTAGCGAAGACATTTTTGCATTATCTCTAACCGTAACCTGTAAAAATGTAACTTTTTAACGGTAGGACTTAGGACCTACAAATTTGATATATAGATATCCTTAGGCGCGCTTTTACGTTAAGCGAAGATAATTTTGCATTATCTCTAACCGTTACCAGTAAAAATGGAACTTTTTAACGGTAGGACTTAGGACCTCCAAATTTGGTGTATAGATATCCTTTGGCGCGCTTTAACGTTTAGCAGAGACATTTTTTCATTATCTCTAACCGTTACCGGTAAAAATAGAACTTTTTAACGGTAAGACTTAGGACCTCCAAATTTGGTGTATAGATATCCTAAGGCGCGCTTACACGTTAAGCAGAGACATTTTTGCATTATCTCTAACCGTTACCTGTAAAAATGTAACTTTTTATCGGTAGGACTTAGGACCTACAAATTTGATATATAGATATCCTTAGGCGCGCTTTAATGTTTAGCGAAGACATTTTTGCATTATCTCTAACCGTAACCTGTAAAAATGGAACTTTTTAACGGTAAGGCTTAGGACCTCCAAATTTGGTATATAGATATCCTAAGGCGCGCTTTAACGTTTAGCAGAGACATTTTTGCATTATCTCTAACCGTTACCGGTAAAAATACAACTTTTTAAAGGTAAGACTTAGGACCTCCAAGTTTGGTGTATAGATATCCTTTGGCGCGCTTTAACGTTTAGTAGAGACAATTTTGCATTATCTCTAACCGTTACCAGTAAAAATAGAACTTTTTAACGGTAAGACATAGGACCTCTAAATTTGGTGTATAGATATCCTAAGGCGCGCTTTAACGTTAAGCAGAGACATTTTTGCATTATCTCTAACCGTTACCTGTAAAAATACAAGTTTTTAACGGTAAGACTTAGGACCTCAAAATTTGGTGTATAGATATCCTTAGGCGCGCTTTAACGTTAAGCAGAGACATTTTTGCATTATCTCTAACCGTTACCTGTAAAAATAGAACTTTTTAACGGTAAGACTTAGGACCTCCAAATTTGGTGTATAGATATCCTTAGGCTTGCTTTAACGTTTATCAAAGATAATTTTGCATTATCTCTAACCGTTACCTGTAAAAATGTAACTTTTTAACGGTTATGCTTAGGACTTCTAAATTCGGTATATAGATATCCAGGACCGCGCTTTAACGTTTGTCAGAGCTACGTTTGTCTTTTTTCTAACCATTATCGGTAAAATATAGCTTTATAACCTTAGAACTTAGGACCTTCAAATTTCGTATGTTTTAACTAGAGGCGCGCTTTAACGTGAAGACATTTTTTCCTTATGACCTAAAAATTTAGCATATTGATTGATGTCTTAAAGTCGGTCTATGCCCCCACCGGTAAAAATTAAACTTTTGGGGGGGGGGGGGTTGTCTTGAGACCTACATAAATTGATATATTATATAGTTGCGCTTATAAACGTATAGCTAAAATATTCTTCCATTGTCAAGTTTTGTTACAATTATAAATATTTTTAATTTATCGAAGAGATTTCCCCTTTATCCCTTATCGTTATATCGGTTAGAGTTACGACACGAGTTTATCCGTTATGTTGGCAGCCATATACTTGTTACACGTTGCTGTTCTTGATCGTTGAACAGTGTTTCATAAAATAAGGTTTCCATATAAGATATTCAGTAAAATCATTATTACATATGGTTCTTAGGCAAAAATTACAAACGATAATAATGATGAGGATGTTGCTGCTGCTACCACTACTACTTCTAATACTACTAATAATAATAATGATAATAATAATGATGATGATGATGATGATGATGATGATGATGATGATGATGATACTACCATTACTACTACTACTACTACTACTACTACTAAAATAATAATAATAATAATAATAACTAGAGATTGTAACTGGGATACCAGTTACGTATGATTCCCCACCATCCATAATCTATATATTGTCTAAAATATACACCTGCTGATGGACTGATCTCGAGATGGATTGATAGTATCCATTACTAGTAATCGAAAGCTGACTAAGAGAAAGGGCGGAAGACAAGTAAATTTAAAGTTAACATCGAAATGTACAATTATAATTCGAGCAGTATTCATTTTAATATATATTTTCATTCCCTCAACCCCATTGTTGCAACAATGTTTTTTGTTAAAAGAAACCAATTGATCACGGGAGTCCGAATCTGCATGTATAAATTTATAATTCGAAATGTATGTAAATTATACAAGTTTAATAGATCAGAATCATGCGTTCTGTCTTCTGACATATGTCCTATCCATTAAATTGGCAATTCTATTAGCTGGTGTATTTTGATTGGACAGGTATTCAACTTTGATTGATAGCAAATCTATTTCACGAACTGTGAGGTGTTTAACCAACAAATTTGACTGACGTGTCATGACTGTGAAGTAGCCATAACCTACATATTAATGGATAATTGACAAAGAGATTAAAGCAATTATCCATATCAAAACATGTAATAATGCTATTCTTTGAATAGGAATTTAATCCTGTAAACTTGCCTTAAGAAATGAAATCCAGTATGCCATAAGATAGTGTTTCTTGACTGAGGGTGGGTGTTAAGAATTCTGGCTTCCCACCCCTACCCTCTCTTGAAAATGATTTCCCGGAGGTTTTTATCACTCTTTTCAAAAGTCCATTATGAACAAGAAAATATACAGATGAGTGGAAAGGATTTTAACTATTTAAAAGCTATACATGTACATAGCACCACCCACCGTGGGAAATGACCTTAGGTGCCCTTTATTAATATCACTCTATTCAACTTTTCATAAGGAACCAGAAAATACATAAATTAGGGGTGGGGATTTCAATAGTTTAAAATTAACTTAGCACCACCCAGCCCTACCCTTCAGTGGGAAAGGACCTTAGGTGTCTTTGATTAGTGTCATTCTTTTCATTTTATCATTAGGAACCAGAAAATATATACTTTAGGGATGGGGATCTCATTAGTTTATGAGTTATGACAAAGCCCTATATATGGTTTTATAGCAGACCGCAAAGTGTTTAAGGAAAAATTGGTGATTTTTGTTTTTAAGACCCCATCTTCCTGTCCCTCCCCCAATAAATACCCATGGATGTAAAACTTTAATGGTGCAGGAACCTATCCTAAAATTTTGAACGAGATTGAATGATGCGTTTAACTTGTTTGGCAGTGCTGATAAAAATTTGATATATTTTTAACAATTTAATACATAGTAACTGAGAATTTATTAAGAACAAATTATGTATGTGAGAAAGAGGTTAGTCACTTAATTAACATGTAGTTCATTAACATTCAATAATTTTTGTTTAGTGCTTAACTGTATACATTAATTCAGATTACCCATTTTTATCGGGCGCTCATATATCTGAGAAACTGAATAAGAAAGAAGAAGATTCTGTAAGAGTTATCTATCTTTGTACGTATTGGACAGAAAGATGTTTGGAATTAAATTACGCAATTTACACGCACTGACCGCTGAGCCGTCGAGATAGAAAAAAATTTGATCATTTATCCATATCTACCAAGATAGCAGATTGTTGGTACCAAATTTCATCGAAACCCATCATACCGTTTCCGAGTTCTGTACCGGACAATTTTAAGGAAGAAAAAAAAATAATAATAATAAGAAGAAGAAGAAACAGAACGAAAACAATATGATTCCCCACCTTTGGGTGGGGAATCATAATAATAATAATAATGTAGTATCATGTGCTGAATTTTAATATTCCTTTCGATAAAATTAAAAATTCTACACATAACGATAGTCTGTATTTAGAAACCATTTCACAGTTCAGTTTAGTACATTTGCATCAGGAATATCATAATGAACATCTCCAATAATCAAAAATGTTTCTAAGGTAATTTCAATGGAATTCACCAGAGTACCACGTAATACCTCATATCGTTTGTGCGGGATAATTATTTCTATTGGCAATGGAATTGCATAAATTGACGTTTTCCCGTAATAATGTCGTTTTGTTTTTTTTTTTGTTTTTTTTGGGAATGTTTGACGTAGACGTTATCCATTTCATTCCGCACAAACGTTAGGAGGTATTGATCACTTGGTACGCTGACGAGTTCCATTATGTATAAAAAATAAAAATAAACGTCTTCCCCCAGCAATCCGGCTTTCTGTGTGAAATCGGAATTTTAACTTGAAATATCATTTATCTGTTTTTAAATGTTGTCAACAAATTTTTTATTTTTGAAAATTCAATATTAGTTTAATCAATTCTCCATACATTAAATGGAGAAAGTTGAATCACGTAATTCGAATGAATTGATTCTCCATGATTTCAGATACATGTACATGTATCATAGCCAGTTTAATCAGAGATATATGTCTTTGGTTTAATCAACGACGTTTTAAATTTCGCTGGTATAATCAATCAATCAATCGACCGATTGATTGATTGAAATCAATCAATCACCAAACCAACCAACCAATCAATCAAACAATCTCTATAGATTAATTTGAGGATGTAATGTCAAATTACTGAATTGAAGTTGACGTGTTTTATACCCATGGTCAATGTAATGAAATATTTACTACCGCATTCAAGGTGAGTCCGTCAAGGAAGAAATTCTATACATGTGTCTATAGAAGAAGAGTTCCGTATATCGTTTTTCAATTTATATATTATTTTAAGTTTTGTTTACGGAAGTGGGTTTCTAAAGAAAAAACGTCATTTCCTATGTTGTTTTCTGTTTATCACGGTGAGTGTATTAACACATTTTCAGTAAAACTGGTCTCCTTGAAAACAAATGTTGAGTTAATATATCAAAGAAAACAAATTCGTTGAGAGTTTAGTTACCTATTTTTTTTTATAGAAGTACGTTTGATTATTTGTAAATCTTTTTAAAAATCTATCATTTAGCATCATACTCACAGTCATGTGATGTAAATAATTGTGTATTGATTGACAATGATACCTCAATCGAGAGCACTGTATCTTCTCGTGGGCCACTGTTAATAGAGGACATTTACAATCGCATATTATAACATTAAAAGTTAAATCAGAAAATCGTGACGTTTGAAAATGGATTGTAAAAGTCACCTTTCATAATGACATTAGTCAGCATCACACTCCCCTCATTTTCATAAAGTAGCAATGGAGTTGACTGATTTGTGCTAGAAAATCAATTCATTGACACAGTTTTACTTGAATTTTATTCAATATATCATACAATATTTTGATACATTTTAGAAAAATGACATAAACAATAACACGTTAAACATGTTAAAAGGTACATGTTTCTCGTACAACCTTATACAAATTAAATGTTAGATAATAGATGATTTTTTTTCTTACTATGGCAGTTGAAGCATTTGTGACACCATATTCCAAAAAATGTAATATCAATAATCATGATACATGGCCATTCTTTCTTTGTATGTTACATATGCATGTGTGTATGAGTAATAAATTCAAATTAACAATTTTTCTAAGAATAGCCCAAAAGGTAAGACTTCCTTTTGTAACCCCCACCCATTGAATTCTTTGTAAATTATTTTTAAAAATATTTAAAATGGCTTGATTCTACAACTTTTAAGCTTTTTTAGTAGAAATTAAAATTTTAAATGAGGGTACAAATAGACATGTTTCCAGCCAAATCTTTTAATAAAGTTGATGTTATACATGTCAAACTCTATTACATGTGACAACTGGTGTGTGTGTGGTTTTTCCCCAGACATTATATACTAGAGTGATTATATGAAAATGTATGAGATCATCAAATTGAACATAATTATAATTTGACATGTTTATATTGTCTTTTTATACATAACTTGCGAACATAATATAAAAATGTTAATTCTGTAAAAATGTTTATTCTGTAACAGGAAAGGGAAAAATGCAGTAGCAAACCAGGACTTGAGCCAAGGACCCTCCCAAAACTAGAAAGATGCTTTACTGACTGAGCTACCCAACCACCTTTCAAGCCTGGTCTGCTAAATTCCTCTCTTCCTTTTTTTAAATTGATTCAGCTACTTTGAAAAGAAACTATCAGGTTCTACCCTTGGACCATCCTGTTGTTGGCCACTTCCCAGAGTCCCACAAGCTCCAAAATGTAATAGAAAAGGGAAAATGCAGTGGCCAAACAGGGACTCAAACCCTGGACCTTCCTAATACTAGCAGGAAATTCTACCTTCTGAGCTACCCAACCATCTGTCTATTCCGATTCAGTACATTTCTAAAGTCTGTTTTAATTTTGGTAATTTTTGAATTTCATTACAAGATTGGTGGATTAAATAATCAGTTTTGGTAAATTTTGAATTTCATTACAAGATTGGTGGATTAATTAATCAGTTTTGGTAACTTTTGAATTTTATTACAGGATTGGAAGATTAATTAATCAGTAGAACTATGCCTATACTGTTTTCGGTTGTGGCCAGAGGAACAACTGTTCTCTCTAAGTATGCCTCATGTGCTGGCAATTTCACAGAAGTGACTGAACAAATTTTGGGTAAAATCCCTCCAGAGAATTCCAAACTGACATATTCACATGGAAGGTAAGTGATTTATACATACATTAATACATTTATACAATATTTGTCCAAAAATTAGTGAACAGATAAACAGTTGTAAAACCTATCAAATTGAGTAAATAAAAATCATGTAAGGAAAGGTGGGCATGTAGATGTTATAAGCATGCAGGTTATGCTACAAATATGTATATGAACAATTTTACATAGTATAGAGTACATGTTGTACTATTTATCATTTTAATTTTATGTAAAACAATAAAATAAAATGTTAACAATTGGCAATTCAAATTTAACGCAAATTTTTCCCTTACAAAATTGTATATAATATATACAGGTGTGCTGTATGTATGCAAAAACAGAAAATACCAAATGCTGGCTTACTCAAATATTTTGTTTTTAGTAAAAAAAAGTGCAAATGATATTAGACAGTCATTTTGATCTAGTATACCAGTATGTTTGTTGTCCCCCGCCGCGGAGCGGGGACATAGAAATGCCGGGCGTCCGTCCGTGTGTCCGTGTTTCCGTCCATCACACTTTTTTGTAAGCGCTCTCATGCCTACAAATTTTGACGGATTTTCATTAAATTTATACCAAATGTTTATACCACTATTACCTTGGTCAAGTTCAAAAATCAGCATTGGTCGATACTTTTTGTTGGAGTTATGGGACTTTGTGACCTTGTAAGCGCTCTCATGCCTACAAATTTTGACGGATTTTCATTAAATTTATACCAAATGTTTATACCACTATTACCTTGGTCAAGTTTGAAAATCAGCATTGGTTGATACTATTTGTTGGAGTTATGGGACTTTGACCACAATAATGACTCTGTTTTATCCAAAAATTGACCTTGTAAGCGCTCTCATGCCTACAAATTTTGACGGATTTATCACACTTTTTTGTAAGCGCTCTCATGCCTACAAATTTTGACAGATTTTCAATAAATTTATACCAAATGTTTATACCGCTATTACCTTGGTCAAGTTCGAAAATCAGCATTGGTTGATACTTTGTTGGAGTTATGGGACTTTGTGACCTTGTAAGCGCTCTCATGCCTACAAATTTTGACGGATTTACATGAAATTTATACCAAATGTTTATACCACTAATACCTTGGTCAAGTTCCTAAATCAGCCTTGGTCGATACTTTTTGTTGGAGTTATGGGACTTTGACCACAATAATTACTTCATTATATCAAAAATTGACCTTGAAAGTGCTTTCATGCCTATAATCATACAACTCATTTTCATGGGAACAATCTTGACCAGATATTGACAACAGATGACGAGGCATCATCTTGTGTTTTTCCTGTCCCCTATTCTGACCATTTTCTTACATGTATATCTCTGCAATAAGGTATGTGATTTTATACAGTATGTAAACCAGAGTATGAAACTTGAATATGATTTTTAAACAAAAACTGTACAGTGATATTGTCTCGTACATTTTAGATAAACTTATATATGTTAATAGATATTTGTTTGATTTTAGATTGTAGTACTTTGGATATATTTGATACAGGAAAAATAGGGGAAAAAATGGGTGGTGGGGGTAAAAAAATGTTCCTCCCAACCTCCCCACACATTTAATTCTGGAACAGCCCTGAACGTTTGAAAATATTGCAATTTCATATACAGTATACTAGTATACTGCTTGACCGGCGGGGGACCCAGGAATTCTATTCTTGTTTTTATTAATAAATCAAGGATTATTTACCTATATCTATCACTTAATTCCACATTTTATATTTTCAGTTACCTGTTTCATTACATCTGTGAAGATAGGATTATTTACCTGTGTATATTACTTATACCACATTTTATATTTTCAGTTACCTGTTTCATTACATCTGTGAAGATAGGATAATTTACCTGTGTATCACTGATGATGTAAGTGATGATAATTAGAGGTTTGTCCTGGGTCTAAATTTGGATTATGGTTTTACATGCTTGGTTTAATTTCCACTCTTGGCAAATCCTAGTGTGAAAAAAATTACTGTTTGCTTGTAGAAGGTACCCAGTAACAGTTTTCACTGAGCACTCCACTTTCCTCATCTATTCCAAAAATGATTGCCCTAATACAAATGAAATAATCTTCACTCAACCTCATCTTGCTTCAGACTGAAAATATAACTGGAGAAAAGTTACTTTCCTTGAAAGATTGGTTAATGTTTTGTTTTCTGAATATTTTATTATTTCGAGATTGCCACTGGTTTCAGAATTTGAATCGATTTCTTCTTCAGAGTTGATTTTTGCCGATCTCTTCTTCCATTTTCAAAACGAACGTGTGACATTGCAAAATTCTCTCATTTGAATGTTTTTGAAGATGTACAAATTTCTTGTGATATGCAACTACTGGTAACTCATTTAGTGGAGAACACACACCCAGATACTGCAATTCAGCATCTTTAGTTTTAAGTCACAATTCTTCTTTAGATAAGTGGTCTAAAATGATGACTAACAGATCAGAGTTCCTTTAAACTTTGAAATTTGAATCCTGTTCTGGTAGATCCAGTTGTGAGAAAGTTTGTAAACTTGCTTGCTGAAGATGAGTTTCTGGGTTCTCTAGTTTCTTTAATCATAAAAACTGACTGCCTTAAAATACATAAAAGTGAAAAAAAACTTCACTGGGGCATTAAAAATACTGTAAAATCACAGATATTCGTGGGGCATTAAATTTCTTGGTTATTACTTACCCACGAAAATAGCGAAATTTAATGTCAACGAAATTTTTTACTCACCAATTTGGAAAGAAACACTTGATGATCCAATAATACTTAATAATATGTACATTACTAGCCATTGCCGGATAAAAATCACAATACCTTCGCGTGTAATGCATATTTATTTCAGGCATAAAACATATTATTTAATTAAAATATGATTATAAACACACATATATAAACACACATATTAAAATGTTCGTACACCAAAGTTTAAAACTAATAAGTTGTATCAACAATTACAAGTTAATCCATAACGTCAGCGTGTCACTGTTACGATATCAATTTTTTACGTGTCCGATAACACCTCTGATATACTTGCAAGCTCAAATCCTTCAATCACACAGTGTTTGTCTTTACTAATTTCATCAAACACAGATAATAACCAATTCGCGTGTATTGGTTTCACATTTCTAGTTTTTAAATCAACAATCACATTTTCAATTCTAACACCCCATTTTAGTTGATCGGATACTTGTTTGGCATACCATTCGACAAACTTCTGTAAATGATAAATGATAACTCAAATCCACTATAATACGTCAGGGTTTATTTGATACCATAAAGAACCCTCACTTCCCACTGCCATTAGAATCTGTGTTTAGGATATATAATGATACAGTTGTTTAATCAAAGGTTTAAGTAAGATAACCTAAGTTCTTGTATTTAAGTGCTATGAAAAGATAGAAATTTCTGGTTTTCTTTACTACAATTTAACAAAAATAATTTTAAACATTTAGCATATATTTTAATATCCATTTTGACAGGACTTTGAAAGATCCAAAGCCTTTCTTTTCTTAAATGAGATTAAAAAGAGGTATGTATTCTTTATTTATGGCAATAACCTCTCTCTCTCTCTCTCTCTCTCTCTCTCTCTCTCTCTCTCTCTCTCTCTCTCTCTCTCTCTCTCTCTCTCTCTCTCTCTCTCTCTCACACACACACACACACACACACACACACACACACACACACACAAGAAGCTGGTTATACTCTATTGCAATTACAATTATACAATGCAATGAAGAACAACAGTTACAAAGTTTAATTGGTACATTTCTTATTGTTTTTAGGGCTTGGTGACTGAGTAATCTTAATCACATGCTTAAAGATCAATATGCCTCTTGTAGTCTAGGTTTGAATCACACTTGGGCAGGACCTAGTGTGAGAATGTTTTCTTGGTTTTTTTATTGGTACTCTGGTTTCCTCTGCCATACCAAAACTGACCATCTTTATATAAGCAAAAAAATAAAGTTGACTTGGAAATAAACACCATTACTCCATTTCACATTACTCCTATCATTCTATCTTACCAGGACATGTTTTTTATTATAAAGTACCGTTATTTGATGTCCATTTATAATATCTTAGTATTTTTGACCATGTTTTGACATTTTTATGTACATGTAGTAGTCACAGGGAAACAATGACATATACTATTGTTATGTTTTTAATCAGATTTAAACAAGAGGTACTTGTATCCTAAAATTCATTTATACTTCAAGTTCTTTCTGTGTATATTGAATAAACCAAGGTAATAAATAGCAAATAATAATAATAATAATAATTATAATAATAATAATAAAATTAATTAAATAAAAAAACAAACAAGCAAACAAAAACAAAAAATTAAATAAAAAAAAAAAAAAAAAAAAAAAACATACACCATACATAAACTTTTATGAACAAAATAAAATAAAAGAAGACTGTGGTTTTAATTATTATTTTGGTTATGATTTTATTGTAATTTTCTGTTTAGATTTCAGACTCAGTATGGAGTGAGAGCTCAGACGGCTTTACCTTATGCCATGAACAGTGAATTTTCTCGTGTGATTGCATCACAGATGGTAAATAACAAAATGATTTAATTTTACCTTTTATGCCTTTTATTCCAGAATTTTAAAAAATAAAAGGAAAAAAAAAATACAAATCAAATCTGTGGTACTATATTATTCACAATAAATAAAAAATGAGTACAAAAATAAGTAAGGAAGTAGATAAATGAAAAATTATTTTAAATGTGCATAGATTATAACATACATGTAGATTAATTTCTCCGCAGCATGACAGGAATACATGTATCATTTAATGTCCTATTTCATTACTTTTTTTAAAAAAAAAAAAATTGGCCCCTTTATTTTTTGATATGACACCTACTAAATGTAGTTCTAGATTGGGCATTGGTCTAATACGATACATATTTCAAATTTCATTTACTAAAATATAGATATACATCCTGTTTATGATTTAACACTGTAAATATGAATGTGGGTTTTTGTTTCATACAGAGAACTTTGACAGACAACAAACAGCAGCCAGATCAGTTGGACAAAGTACAGAACCAGGTTGATGAGCTAAAAGGAATCATGGTGCGAAATATAGGTAATATTTTATTATACAGTCCATTTTTGATGACTCTGACATTGTTTTCTGCACTACCATTGATTACTGGGTCATTACAGTAACCCCATGGGGCCTTAGAAATGTGGAATTTTAGACAGGAGGTCTTTATTATCAAATGAGATTCTCTTTAGATATTAGTTGAAGCAAAATGGTAGTAAAACACTTCTCTTAATGGACAGGTAGTCTTTTTCATAGAGGTGATCCCTGTAACAGTTTTTTGGGCATAAACTGGTGGTCTATATATATAAGTGGTCACAGAATTTCCTAATTTTGTTCCTGGGATCAAATTTATAGTTCCATGCAATCACTTTGAGTAAACAAAGTTTCAATATTTATTTTTTGTCCCCATGTTTTGCCATTGATCTAGAGTGCCAACTGACAGAGTGCCTCCCACTTCTATGCTCAAATTCAACTCAAACAAATGCTTGTGTGTGTAAAATTCACAGTTATTCAAGGATGGGTATTCATGTTTTTAAAATTTGGTGAAATGATCTAGGCTAGAGTATAAGAATCATTCAAACCAATCAACAAATCAATGGTTGTTTTTGCTTAAAGGAGGTTGACTCTTTAAAAGAGTATTCAAACATTATTCGAACTTCAATATGAAAGTCAGCGACTAGAAAGAATCGTGAAAAATTGTCATTATTTTGACTTTACATTTATTTCTGATGCATTTAAAAAAAAAAAAATTAATTTTTCAGATGAATATCTAAAATTACGTGCAAGAAAGCAAAAAGTAGATTTTGTTAAAATAGGTATTATTGCTGCAATTTATAATGCTAAAAATGTAGTTGAATTTTAGAAACATCAAATCCTATAGCTAATAGCATTATCATTGTACACATGTACTTTAATTCTCCCCCCTCCCCCTGCATTGAATGTTGGAAGACATGTACTTTAATACCCCTGCATTGAATGATGGAATTATTTAAGAATTATTTGTTCAGAAAAACTTAAGGGAATGATGCTTTGTGGCAAAATTTTTATTTTTGATATTTTCTGCTCAAGAGATAAATATGTTTTATTCATATTGTTGCTTGTTACATAAAGTTGATGCAAGTCATGTCTTAAAACATATACTAACAGAAACTTATCAATTCAAACAGTTCTGAAAAAGAAAATACTAATTAAAAATTTGAAACTGAGAAACATGTAAGTGACAACAGCCAATGCGACCAAGAACATGACACAAAATCAACAGATAAGGGAAGCGTCCAAACAAGACAAGACAAGACAAGAAAAAACATACTGAGATCAATGACTATAAAATGTCTGACTGTAGATGGAGAGAGGAGTAAATATATTTTGGTATTGATAAAGAAGAATTAATGGGTCCTAAATTCAGATTCTGAGCTTTTCTGTAAGGATTTCTAAAAAAAGGATTTCTCTAAGTCTTTATCTATTATCAAAAAAAAACAGTCTTAAGGAGTCAGTGGTAGAACTTCTGCCTAAATGTTGGAAGACATTGGTTCAAACCCCAGGCTGGTCATACATAAAACATAAATTTGAGATACTGCTTCCTTGCCAGGTAACAACTGTGGTAGCTCAGTCGGTAGAGTGTTCACTCCATAAGTGGGAGGTTGTTGGTTTGAACCAGGTCTGACCCAATACTTGAAAGTGTGTAGTGAATGTTCTTTCGCCAAGCACTCTGCATTACAAATGAAAGTCACGGTTCTTTCAGATGGGAACTTAAAATAAATGAGGTCCCGTGTCACTGTAGGCATGGCACGATAAGAACCCTGCTGTAAAATGCCAATAGTGGAATGCACAGGCAAAATTTCTGCACTTTTGCCTATAGCTGGCAACGTCTCAGTATAAGTGAAATATTCTTGACTGGGACATTAAACACCATTACTCAACTCTACTTCTTGTTTAGCACTGAGTATCAATAGGACAGAGAATTGATTGATCCACCAAGTGTCAGGATAATTTGACCGGGAGATTGGTTCTTTCATCTGTGGCATATCAACCAGTTGAGCTAGTACCTTAACATAAAGTTGCCCTTTGTATGTGCTAGTACATGAAAGACTATAACACACATTTGTATATCTCATGCATACACAAACCTGTTCTTAGATTAATCCTTAGAGATTAATAACTTGCTCTGGTTATCATATCAACTTATGAATAAATTGTTGAAAAATTGCCGCTGAGACATTTAACAAACATTTAAACCAACCAATCAGTCTTTGTCAAATGTCAGAGTCAAAATAAGAACAGTTGTTATTGGAAAGTACTCTCAATGAAATTATATGTCAATATATTTGCAAGTTTTCTGAATTTTGCCTCTATGGTTAAGTCTCTATGACTTTCTCTAGTTTTTTTGCAAAACCTTTAATAATTCATTATAAATATTATGCCTTTTAATCCATATTATGTCAAGTATTTTATTTCAACTAAAATTTTGTCTAAGTTAAATAAGTATGGATGGCTGACTGACAATAATATTGGCTTAAATCCCTTCTAAACTGTTATATTTTATTATAACGTTGGTTAAATTGTAAGAGAAGGATTATTTGATCAGTAGTAGCAACATTTCCGTCACTAAGAGCATGACAAATGTCTTTATCTTGTTTATTGTTAATTAGTTGATGTCAAAGTTATTTTGAATATGTTTGGCTTTAGTTTTATTTGTTTTGATAATGGTTATTTATTAATCTCAATCATTTGCATAAAAAATCTGAAATACTTAATAACCCTGCATAATCGTCATAATAACAATGTCATGTGATCACATGGTCCATGGTTTCAATGTCTGCTACAAATAGGGAATAGGGAGTTGTACTGGCTTTTTCTATTCACCACCAGGTGGCTCTAATGCAAAATTTAACCACAAGATGGCTCTTATGCATAAGAGAGGAGCTTTCTAAGTTAATTAAAGAATGGAGTACAGTAATATTTTTACACTCCATTCATTAAAGTTTCATTCCGTTACATTAAGATCGTCACTTCTTGGATAGAAGAGGAAGCTGGAGTGTCCAGAGAAAGCCACCATTCATGGGCAAGCAGACTTTCTCACACTATGTTGTCAAATTGGGATTCAATCCTGTATAGTGAGAGTTGTGATCTGTTAGTTGAACCACTTGGTCATCAAGGCCTCAGTTAAAAAAAGAGAGAAAGCACATACAACTCAACCACTATATAGGATGTGTAATGGTACAAGCCCCAGTTTCACAATCATCTCTTAACTAAGATTCCTCTTAAATTAAATCTGGCAAAGTTGAAGTGTTAACAATTTTATTAATTGTTATTTAAGGTATCATTTTGAAAATTACTTCAAGCATATAAAATTTGTATTTAGTTTTTTCAAATATATTTATTCATATTTCCAAAAGAGATGTCCTGAATTTTGTGAATTTAAGGAAAAACTTACTGTAGTTAAGGAATGATTGTGAAACTGGGGTCAAATGTATTACCAACTTAAAATAATTATTTAGTGATTAATTAAATAAATAATATACTGGTATAAAAATTTATACCATGTAGGTCATCCAAGGCAATCAATTATAGTTGCTGTATTCCATTGTAAGTGATTATGTCTAATATTACAACTGAATAAAGGTAGTTTCACCTGGGAAAAATTACTAAAAAAAAAAAAAAACAAAACAAAACAAAACAAAACAAAACCCCCAAAATCCCCAAAATGATTCCTACGAATTCCCAAGACAACTGTGAATATTAGCAACATGTAACATCTGTTTCCAGTATTGAAATACGCAAGCAAATTGTTTACACAGATGACATAAAGTTGTATAAAACTATCTTTATCTGTCAGATTTTTAAATATTGTCACAATGCAACATCTTGAGAAATGAGGATCTCATTGCAAACATACCATTATCATGTACTTTTTCAACAAATTTTACACCAGTTTTTCAAATTTTCACAACTTATTGATTTTCACAATCAAAAAGGCAGAAATAAGTTGGTAAAAAAACAAAATTTGTACAAGTCTTTGAAAAAACATGACAGCCTAACCATTTTTTTAAATTTCAGATCAAATAGCAGATAGAGGAGAAAGACTTGAATTGTTGGTTGATAAAACTGAAGATTTAAGTTCAAATGTAAGTTAGATAAAAAAAGATGTGTGTGTGTGTGTGTGTGTGTGTGTGTGTGTGTGTGTGTGTGTGTGTGTGTGCACAGACACACTATATTAAGTTACATGTGGATAGGTTTTGTTCTCCAGGATATGGCCAAAGTTGGAATAAAAAAAAGAATCAGTGAGAGAGAGAGAGAGAGAGAGAGAGTGTGTTTTTGTGTCTGTGTGTGTGTGTCCACAAATAAGAATTTCACCTTAGACATTGCAAAAGTGAGTTATTCTTTCCATTTTGACCTTTTGATATAAAAAGGTAAAGAACATAAATAAACTGTATAATTTCAAGTTTTTAATATTTTTTATTTGTTTAATCATTTATAGGCAGTATCTTTCAAGAAAACTAGTCGAAACCTTGCACGGTCGATGTGGTTAAAAAACATAAAGATTACAATATTCATAGTTGTTATCGTAATAGTAAGTATGAACTCACTGTGAAATCATCAATTTCTGTGGTGACCAATTTTCGTAGTTCTAAAAAACATATCATTTCGTGAGGGGAAGAATTTGTGGTTATGACCGTACTTAATAAAAGTGAACCGCATGTTGTAAAAACCTTGTTTAATGTGTTACCGGATTACTCTACTTATTTTGCTCATGTTATCAAAAAGGTAAAAAGGTAAATTGTTATAAACATGTATTAAAAAAATTCATTGAAATGTAAATTTGTGGGTCGAGGTGTCCATGAAAACAACGAAAATTGGGCCACCACAAAAATTGCTGATTTCACAGTATTACAGGTCTTTAATTGGGAAAAAACATCCTACCTTGCTAAAAGCTTTTTGCACTGAAAATAGATTAGGCTTCACATTGAGAATCATGATTGCAAAGTTTACTACAGTAAACTTCGATAACTCAAAGTGCCTGGGACTTTGGTGATGAGTTATCGAAGTTGAACAATGACGTCACCTTAATACTAGTATATGTTTTCTACTACAGAAATCTTTGATGTTGTAAACAGTTACTGATAATCGAATGTAATGCTATAAAGAAAACAATAAATACTAATAGATACTTTTGAAATAATAATAATAATAATAATAATATATTGAAGAATTGAAATCAACTGCAAATGCAAAAAGTTCCTTTATTTTAAAATCAAGATGTATATGTACATGTTTAGCAGCAATACTTATTTTTTATATTTGTAAGAAAATACAAACAGATAGTTAATAAGTTAATAAAATTACAAAACAGTAATTAAGTCGAAAGTTGAACTGTTATCGACATTACTCAGTGTTTGTAATTAGAATAGGGGATTAGCGTATCCTTTAGACTTAAATGTCCATGACGGTACTGTATGTTAATCTGTTAATTGATACTAATTAATATGGTAGATCACCAGAACTACTCTCTAATATAATATTTCTCTGATTGTTTTATTTAATTGGCTATTGATTTTACATTGTTAGAAAAAAATTCGAGTTTTTGAAGTTAATTTTTAATAGATTTTTAAACTACAAACCAATTTTTTACTTCGAGTTATTGGGGATATTTGAATTATAGAAGTTTGAGTTATCAAAGTTGTTTTCATAAAATTAATATAGAAAACCGGTCGAGACAAAAAAAAGACTTCGAGTTATCCGTGATATTCGAGATATCGAAGTTTGAGTTATCAAAGTTCTGCTGTATAAATAAAACTTTAAAAAATTTAAACATGTCTTTTTGAACTTAAATGGTCATAATAAAGCAGAGAAGTTTTTAAATACTTTGAAGAAAATAACAAACTTTATTTTATAATACCACTTGATCTGCAGTGTTACCGAATAAGTTACTTATGTTAAAGGACAGTTTGTTTTTTAAAAAAGTATTTGAAGTTTAATTTGACATATTTGTAGCATATTCTAAAATATTTACTCATTTTTCAGAATTCTATCTTGAATGTTTTTAACATATATATATATTTTTTTTTTTCAGATTGTAACTTATCTTTTCTTTTTGACTTTTCAGATTGTAATATACTTCATCATTTCTGCAGCATGTGGAGGCTTGGATTGGCCGTGTACAAGGAAATAAATTCCAAACATTTTTTGTTTTCATTTCACCGATCGTCTTTCAATATTATCATTGAATTATTATTGAATTATAAATTCATTATATTATTACATATTATATTGTTTCATTGATATTTTCAAGGGCAACAAGTTGTCATTGTTAAATAAAAACTGGATTATTGGTGCAGGCTGAAGCAGTAATTTTGTTTCATCTTGTTTGAGAACAGAAAGAGACAAGACTTAAGTTATAACCTTGTTAAGTAGGTCCAAAAATCAGAGACAGATGTTTACAACATTTGTGTTTTTCAGTTCCATTTAATATGAATTTTGTTTTCATTATAAAAAAGTAGATTGAACAGAAAAAAGACCCAGCTGCTATAAAATTCCACAAGACAAGTCAGGCCTTTCAGTTTTTATTTACCTTCTCAATTTTCAATACCTGCATATGAAATATTCAACAGATTTCAATTTCAGGACCTTTTCAGTATTAATACTGCTATGGATTTGTTCTGGTTGAAGGAGAGGCTTCAATATTGTAAAATGTCCTTCCATTGTTAGGCTGTAGATTCAAACACATTTCTTCTGTTAATTTTATTTTTAACTTTTTTTTTATATGTGTTAAATAGTTTGATTTATATGTTTGGTATTACCTGTCCACACACACACACACACACACACACACACTATATATATATATATATATATATATATATATATATATATATATATATATATATCTTTTTCCCAATTTCATTATTCATTATATATGCATAAAAAGTGCTTCATTTACAGACTCCACTTAAAATGAACCTGATACTAATGGGCTTCTGGTTAGATATATGGCATGAACTAGTGCTTCATACTTGTTCTTAATTTACATGAAGCTATAACATACAATTGACTACTCCTCAAATTTAAAAAACTGACCACCTTGAAAACAAGTGAACGACAAGGGCATTAAAACACCATTACGCAGCTTGAAGTAAGCAGGGTGTGACCACCTTGAAAACAAGTGAAGGACTATGGCATAAATCACCATTACTCAGCTGGAAATAAGCAGGTATGACCACCTTGAAAACAAGTGAAAGGCTAGGGCATAAAAACACCATTACTCAGCTTGAAGTAAGCAGGGTGTGACCACCTTGAAAACAAGTGAAAGACTAGGGCATAAAACACCATTACTCAGCTTGATGTAAGCAGGGTGTGGCCAAACGTTTTTGTGACATTATGTACATGTAATCCATTTTAAAGAATAAATGTTCCTTAATTTTCTACTTTTTTTTCATTCTGTTGTTTGTTGGTATTTATTTTTGGCACTCTTCATGAAGAAAAAAGCCAATGGCCTTAGTAATGTTCCGCTACAGTACATACTCTTTTATTTTGTAAAAAAAAAAAAAAAGAAAAAGAAAAAAAAAAGTTAAAATTTTGTGATTTTGGTTGGTTGGAACTTCAGATTAATTTCAAACACTGGTGATTTGATTTACAGCTTGAAAACAGGTAATAACTATTCTTTCACCAATCACTTGAGAGAACTCAGAACTTTTTTAGGGATTGATGTTGTACAGCAAAAACTGTCTCCTCATATTGTAGTAAGCAAAAATATTCATTTCTTTAACTTCACATACAGCTGGTGATATCTAAATATAAATTTATTAATGTAGACATAGAATTAAATTAATTTCATCTGGTGGTATTGGGAAAATTTGTACCCTTATTTATTCATTATAGCTCACTTAGTGAATAATGTTCTTTCTAGACCACATTGCTGGGCCAGTCTGTCCTAAGCCTTTAGAAAATTAGGGCCATATTTGCAAAAGGGCAAAAAATAGTAGGCCAAATTATTAGACATTATTTATTGATTTATTTTTAATATGTATTTAGTTGTCATGCAATCAAATATTTATACAATTAATACCTGTCATATTTGAAAACAGTTATAGACAAATTTTAGGTAAAAGAAAAAGAAGAATGCAGAATAGTATTTTCTCCATACATGTGTTGCCATAATTGGTCCTTTATCAGAAGTTTTTGGGGATTGTATTTTTAAGCCAAATGACACAAGAACCCATTCTAGATTGAAGACTGAAATACATGTACTATAAAACATTTTGTATTTACAATAAATATTCTATAAACTTTGAAGTATCTGACTTTAATTACATAGATGGTGTTTGTACTGGGCTTCACCAATGTTGCAAACTGCACTTTTCAAATTGGTGATTTTTTTTTTTTTTTTTTTTTTTTTTTTTGGGGGGGGGGGGGGGGACAGTTTTTCAAAGTCCACCTGTATCTTTTTCACCTGTAATTATTGGGTAATTAATCTGGGCATTTTATTAGAATAAGAAATGTAGCCATTCTTTATTAGATAAATATTTATATTCCATAACAATATGTATTTATACTCTATAAATATTTGTTAGAATTTGAAGTTTTGTTTATTTATAAACTTACTTGTATATATTCATTTTTGGTACAGGTAGTTTAAGCTGTCATTGACTTTCATCCTGGCAGTGTTCAGTGTTGAATAAATCAGGCCTCAGTTTCACAGTCATTCACTTAGTTGAGTGTATACTCAACTCAAATATTTAAAAATTCAAGTTTTACGAGACAATGTTTTGTTTTGTTTAACAAACCTAAACTGAACATTTTTAAGATAACATTGGATATTCAATTTTATATGAGTAATGTCTTAAGAATTGACACTGAAACATTCCCTAATTTTAGATGAGTGTACGCTCGATTGAGCAAATGATTATGAAACTGGGGCAAGAGCTGCTAATGTAGGCTGATAATGAAGTACATGTATAAATTTGTTTTTGAAAATCACAGTTTTATCATTTTTACCTCTTTTAAGTGCCAAAAGATGAAATCACAGTTTGTATTATGCCATAAAGCAGTAATTTTAAAATACAGTAAAACCTGTACATAGAGATTTTTTATGGAATGTTTAACTTTGCAAAGGTGGCCCTTATATAAAGGTTCGTTTTTGGTAGAAAAAATTAGCAACAGGATTTTACGTTACTGGTCCTAATGGGAAGATTGTAATAAGATAGCTGTGGTTGGTATAGCAGTTATATATATATATATATATATATATATATATATATATATATATATATATATATATATATATATATATATATATATATATATATATATCTTTATACTGAAGTGGCAGTTAAAGTAGGTAATTCTTTATAAACATTTTTGAAAACTTGTTTTTTGAAGAAATCTAAGTGAACCTGTCTAAGTCAAAACACATTCCAGATTAAATATTATGTTTTGAATACCAGTAGTTTGGATTTTTTTGTTATTGCAAGTAATTTCAGAACATTATCATGGTTTTGTTGGATGAATATTGTTTTACATCACATCAGCAATTTTTTTTAAAATTTCTTGGGGAGACTATTTTTTCCAGATTAAATATTATGTTTTGAATACCAGTAGTTTGGATTTTTTTGTTATCGCAGGTAATTTCAGAACATTTTCATGGTTTTGTTGGATGAATATTGTTTTACATCACATCAGCAATTTTTCAATTTCTTGGGGAGACTATTTTTTTTAGTCTCAAGGATTTATTTTAACACAACTTCATTTGGTGCAAAAGTGAGTGTTTCTTATCTGCATTGTACTAGAGCACATTATGTCAACCTTATGGATACTTGTACACACAACCGCAATATTACAACTAAACATCAAAGATCATTCAGTGTGTTATACTGGTACATAGACAGCCAGTAGGAGCCTCTGAAGGTCAAAAATGAAAAAAAAAACTTAAGAAACAAGCTTCATTCATTGATATTGTAAATATTTTATAGAAATCTAAAGATGTATATTGTAGAATATACTGTAGATCCCAAATCATTAATTATATTTGTGGGGATGGGGGGGGGGGGGTGTTAAATACCGTGCTTTTCCCATTTTAAAAATTTCTGTTGGGAGAAAATTTTGTGGACAATGTACAAGTTTCTTTCACCTTGTGTAAGAGAATCCATAAAAGGATTGGTGCCAACCTCTTAAAAAATTTTATTTTTTGTATTAAAAAATAACATGAACATACTATACTGAGGTATTAATAAGATAGTTATCATTGTCTCAGAAATAATATTTATTTATTGATTGACAAAAAAAAAAAAAAAAAAAACAAACAAACAAACAAAACAAAACAACAAAAAAATTTTTGACTAGAAATATGACTCTTTGTTGGTGAATATATTTATATTTGTTACAACAGATTTGTTAACTTAATGTACCATACAGTAAGCTAAGCAAAAAATTTTTTTTATATAATTTAAAGGGGCTTCTTTGCAGTTTATGGATTTTACTGTCAAAACTAAAAATAAAATGCATTAAAAATTGGAGTTTAGTCAACTGTACTTATTTTTGTCAAAATTTAAGAAAAAATTAAAAGGTAAATCCCAGAGTTTTGAATTTTATTAAATGAAATTATCTATTCTTTTTTATAAGCTGTTCATTGGTTGTGACCTGTTTTCTTTAACAATTATTGTTATGGAAAAACACCATCAAACCATCATGGTCTGTCTTTTTTTTTTGTTTTGTTTTGTTTGTTTGTATTTTGTTTTTTGTTTTTTTTTTCTTTTTTTTTTTACAACCCAATGACAAACTCTACTGCAATCATAAGATCCAGTGTATTGGTTCAAATATATAGGTCAAGTTTAGTTTTATAGATTTTCTTATTTAACCATAGTTATCTCCCTTTGTTCAACTTTTATGTCTACATTGAGATCATTAGCATAATACTATACATCATATATAGGTAATAATATATCATATAGTTTTTACATGAAACAATTAATTTTGTTGTAATATTTAAATATCTTTATTATAAATTGTGATGGGTTTTCAATTAACATTTTTTTTTTAATTTTAAAATATTCTTTTAAATTGAGGAAAATGAAATGTTGTGGGTTGAATTACATACAGGTTTGAATTTTGTTTTTGTCATTTAATCTAATGTATTTATTATTGATAATTAAGTAATATAAGGGATCTTTCTTTAAAAGACATACTTCAGTTAAATACAAGATAAGGTAAATGGAATTTTCTTTTCTTACAGTTTTGTTATTTACATTGTGAGATGAAGTATTGTGTATACATTTTTTAAATTATAAGAACGTAGTTGTTTGAAGCTTGATCAGCTTAATAAGTTGATTAGTCAAAATTAATTAACTAATTAATTTGTATTATCAAAGACTCTGTGTACTATTTTTGGAAAAGACTAAAAGTTGTGACAGCACTGCCTATTTACTTTGTTATGTAATTTTTTTTTTTTTTTTTTTTTTTTTTTTTTTTTTTTTTTTTGGGGGGGGGGGGGGGTGTTAGGGCTAACCACTTTAATAATAAACTTAATTTTCATAAAGTATAAAATTCATACCCTGTAGCACATAAGCAAAGAAATTATTTTCATCATTCATTAATCTATCAACCCTTGAGCAACTATGCTGAGACCATTTTTTATTTTTTTATGTGATGGGTCCTCAATCTAACTTATTAAAAAAATTATCAATTTCTGTAAAATCAGGAAAATCAATTTTTGACTACTTTAAAATGTTCAGTTTGCATTGGTTCTGATGTATTTTTTTCAAATATTGGAATACATGTGTTTTCATCCTGTATGCTGCGTCTTCAATCAAATTTAATTTAAAAAGAAAATGGATTTAAAATACAATTTTTGTCGAAATTATTTTGATGATATTGCGTTTGTTGAATAATTTTTGTCATAGCTTTATATTATATTTATGGTATTTTCCCCAAAGCATATTTAAAAAGAAAGAAAAACATATAATATATATGAATAAAGAGTACAAATATTTTTTGTTGTTGTTTTATTAATTCACTGGACGAAAATCTTACACTTATTGCTGTTACTCTCATGTCCCGTTTTCCTTCATCCCGCACTATTCATTTACTCACTGGGTGAAAATCTGGTCATCTTTTGCTGTACCCCTTGTTCCCTTTTTTGTTAATCTCGCACTATTCTTTTTATTAATTCACTAGATGAAAATTGCTGGAAATATCCACAAAATATCTTTCAACTAGATGTTCTATTTTTTAATGCTAAACTTTGGATCACTTCTCGGACATTTGATAACATTGTGACTACTGTGGAAACCAGTATAAGGATTACATTACCCATATACTATCTTTGCGTACAATTATATATACAGTACAGTATAACCTGTAATAGCGTCTACCTCTATATAACGTCCACTTGTCTATAGCGTCCAGTCTAAAGTATCCCCAATCGATTTTACTATATAAAGACCCCCTGTATAGCGTCCACCTGTCCAATGCGTATAGCGTCCACCTATTTCGGTCCCGATCGGCATTAAATGTGTGTATAACGTTCACTATTCGGCTGATCAAGGGGCATAACTCGTATTTTTCAACACAACCTTCGGATGAGACCTTAAAAACTGATGCCCTGTGTCACGGCAGGCGTGGCACGTAAAAGGACCCTCTTTGCATATTGTCCTAAGTGCACTACAAAGGGCAAAATTACTGTCACTTCTATAGCTGGTGATGTCTCGATATAAGTGAATAATTGTTGACAGGGACGTTAAACCCAATTAAATCAATCAATTACTCGAATGGAATGCTAAAGAGCTGTTCATAGAATCAGTTCGAACGTTTGATATGGGTTTATACATATTAATTAAAACAATTGATAATG
Organism: Tegillarca granosa; assembly: GCA_029721355.1. Lineage (NCBI taxonomy): Eukaryota > Metazoa > Mollusca > Bivalvia > Arcoida > Arcidae > Tegillarca > Tegillarca granosa. Next base: position 8,273,501 of record CM056604.1, read on the forward strand.
AAAGTTTTACATTGACAGTACTTGACTATCTACCAGACAGAATCCTTGCAGAAACATCAAGAATTGATCATGAACAACCAAAAAGGCCTTACGATTCACTAAAAAGGGTAAATGTGCTAAGGAAACATTGTGTTCATTAGAGCCACATTCAAGGATTGTGAGTTTGAACCCATGGAGAAGTGTTGCCCAAGTCAAATTTACTACTGGATGTTGTCAGAATGATTTGGCATCTGAGTTAAAGTCTTTCTCCCTTGAGTCCAACTAATAGTGCCAAAAGAATAAAGATGATAAAAGAGATTTTATTTTCGGTAAAAATTTGAATCTAACCTTTAAAAAATTATTACCTCTTTTATTTCCAAACATACATTGACCAATTAAATTCCAGATCACATAACATCGGTTTCTAAAAGATTTACGAAAACGTAATCTGATTGGTCTATCCGAAGATAATACAATGACGTCACACTTAGCAACTTTTGTTTGCGGGAAAATTTAGTAAATTTTCAGAAGCCGACTTTAGAGCGATTTTAAAATACTTAGAAAAGTATTTAAATCATCTAGCGATCAACTGTAAAACTTGAATTAAGAAGATGGCCACTGATAGGGGTAAGTATGGTCTTAATTTGAAAATTTTTATACCTTTTTGATAAGATGAATGGGGAATTTTTTTATGTTAATGGTACCACATGTATTATTAGAGATGCCCTCAACAATTCTAATAAAACAATTGTTATCAATTAAAGTTAAAAATCTCCTTAATTACAAAAATATGTAAGTTAATTTATTATTATTCATCTTCATTATTATTTTGATTATTCAGTTATAATCTAACTGTTTAAATTTAGCTTAATATTGCTAAAGACAAGTCCAAAATCTTTGCTACCATAAAACATTATCAATCAATGAACTTAATGTACAACAGTAGCACTGCACAGTATCTGATAGAGACCGTAATTTCTTGTAAAACTTCCCTACTTTATTTTATTTTATTGAGGGATAAAATATTTTTTTAAAAATATAGCAGATAATTAATAAATTTTTGATTAACTCATTCAGAAAAAATATATAAATGACCGCGAGTTTATATCAACAATTTTGTTTAAACAGTATTTTTTTGAATAATATACACAGAATATAATAAATGGAACGAAAAGGGATTCCGGAACAAGAGTAAAACTCTTATATAAACCAGTCTCCCTGGATAACATATATTACAATATAATATACATAGATTTACAAATATATAATAAATAGCTCGAACATTAAATAAGTATAATCCAAACAAGCCAGCAAATAAATAAATAAATAAGCGAGCAAATAAATAAATAAATAAACAAGCGAACAAATAAATAAATAAATAGATAAATAAATAAGCGAGCTATTTATGAAGACCAGAATCATAAAGTAGTAGTGCACGTAAATGTAACTATATATTTTCACTTTTTGTCCTCATTTAGCGACATTTTAATTCTAATTTTTTTTAATGACAGTTTCTCTAGGAGTTTTTGTAATACTTTTCCCTTAGATCGATGTAGAAAGTCATAATAATATTCTGTAAAATAACAAAATATTAGCAATAGAAAGTTTAATCAAATTTTTGTTTGATTTACTCGGTCGAAGATATTTTTGTGAAAATTCTGAAGTTATTTTGTTTTCTGGGTATATCAGTTATGTAAATAAATAAATAAATAAATAAATAAATAAATAAATAAATAAATAAATAAATAAATAGATAAATAAATAAATAAATGTGTAGGTTTTTGAAATCAAAATTCTTAAAGAAAATTATAAGATACAATTCAAGAGGTAGTTTCATCAGTGTAAAAAAGAGATATAGGTAAAGATTCAAAATATTGAATCAGAAAACCTCTTGGTTAAAAGAATATAATTGATTATTTTAGTAAAAATAGCAACGTTTTCGTCGGAAGTCAAGTTTTTGTTTATTTATTACAGATTTCCATTTATACCGGACAATAAAAGGACGCCGTTATCCGGGATTGCTCTCTACAAGTAACCTGTGTATGGGAACAGAATTCAGAAGTAAGCATCTTATATAGTAATCGTAAATGATATTTGAGAAGGCAACTGATCAATGCCAGACGACTCACGGTTCCAGTTTCACAATCACTTTAAGTTCTTCTATTCCCTTTAAATTAGGGAAGATCCTAGAGCAAGAAAGTTGGTCAGTTCACTTACCAAAGGTCAGTGGTTTTCTTCTGGTTACTCTAGTTTTCTCCATCAACCAATGCTTGACCATGTCGATTAGGTGAAAGAGTCTTCACTGGGGCTTGGAATATCATTACTGCACTCATTTCTTTTCAAGACATTAGAGATAAGCATGATTTTGGGCATTGAATGCTTGTATATGTAATTTCAAATAGTATATGACACTGTCACTTTTCAAAAGCCACTTTATCATTATTTTTAATTTCAGAGCCATTTTTTGCCTCGAAGGAATCAACGATTTCAACCTATTTTCAACAGAGCAGCTCGCTTAACAGAAGTCTTGTTACTAAGTACTAATTTCATCGACCATATTGCTGATGTAGATTTCATGGAACTAACCAAGGACATTGTGAGAGATTTAGAATACCGAGCATATCGATCGAGTAAGCCAAAATTTCAGACATTACGGGGAGCTTATTATGATTTCGTAGTAGAGGTAATTATGCTATATATAAAATAAATCTTTGTTAACAAACCTACAGAAAAAGAAATATATTTAGGACAGAAATATCTGCATGCAATTTGAGCATAAACATATGATGAGTTTTTTTGTTTTTTTTTTAAAAAAACCAAAAAAAAAAAAAAAAAAAAAAAAAAAAAAAACGTGGTTGCCTATCTAAAAAGGGCAAAACAAACTGAATGCAAATCAAGGACACACACTTGCTATTGGTTACTTGAACGGGGGGGGGGGGGGGTGCACTGTATACTGTTAGAAAATGGTACCTGAATTGTGATGTAGTTAAGCTCTTTAACTATCTATGTACATGTGGTCAAATTCTGGATTTCATTGGTTGAGAGTTTTTTTCAAAAATCCAAAACTATTTTAAAAACAAAAAACCCTCATGAAATATTCTCAATAATTTTAAAAGGTTTCGTGATTGTGACAAAACAATTTTTATTTTAACTGTATCTAACAAATATTTTTTTATATATTGTTTTAAGTTTACCTACCGCTTAAGCCTTTTGGTACCCTCCGATTCAGAAGAAAGCCTTGAAGATTTAAACGGTGCTCTGAGGCAGGTATTTGGAGAGAGATACACAATTCCATACAAAGGTAAATTTTGTTATTTCTATTTAAAATTGTATCATTTATTTCAAATACAGAGTGGGGTAATAAGTTTTTGAAAAAAATCATTTAAATGCCATACTTTTTTAAAAATAAACCATTCAACCAACCAAGCTGTACAGAGTATATCGACATAGCTCCATGTGTTCTGAGCAGGATATATGTATGGCTTTTTGTAATTCTTTGTTTTTTATGCATAGAAATATCTTATCCTTTCCCTGCTTGATTGGAAGTGTATATCATATTAATATGATGTATATTTTTTAAAATTGTTTTTATATATAAATGGGTCATTAATTTTACCCAAAGTATTCGACTTCTAAAGGTCTTAAACCCAGCATCTGCTACCAATAATAGTGCAGCAAGATATGATTGTAGCAAAAAGTTTTCAGTCAAAATCTCGAACCGATTCTCCACCAACTGTAAAAACATAAATAACACTAGTCTCGATTTCTTATCAAGACTTCAAATATTTAAGAGTTGGAATTTTTGGACTAGTATAAAACGTATACTTATACTTATTTCTCTATCTTTTTTCAGGCAAAGAGAAGAAGGATAAGAAAAGTTCTTTTTTCAAAATCAAGAAATTTTTCTGTCGCTGTTTTTGTTGCACATGTGAAACTGTCTGAAAAAAAAGAAGCGACACAAATATCCGGCATCTTTTAAATGTGCGATAGAGACACAAAATCAATATACCCTGAAGTAGAGAGTGAAGCAAAAGTTTAACAAACAAATATGGGGGTACTATGCCGGATATTGGAACAGTGTTATTAATTTTATGGTTATAAACATAGCGAGGAACTCAAGTAAACGGTATATTTATTTCAAGGATACTTGTGAAAGTTGTAAAACAATGCATATTAGTTCTGTTGACTGGAACAACGAATTTATCTTTTCACAAGAATTTGAGTATGTTATAGAGACACGATATACGTGTGAGGTTTCTAAATAATGCTATTGTAGATTTTCTACGCAACAATTCTTCTGGGAATTTTGTGAATGTGATAGAAACACAATACAACACAATAGAAGTTGTTAACCACAAAAAGCGGCTTTGCTAGAGTCTAGGGATTTTCCGAATGCATTGAATATGTTGTGGAGTATCATTGTAATGCTTATAGACTTGCAACGCAACATAACCTCCGAAAGCCCTTTTGAGAAATTTACGAATGATATAGACGCAAACTGTTTTCTAGTGTGAATAGTTTGAAACAGACTTTTAATAAAGCGGTGTTTCTTGAATGTTAAAAACATATCAATTCTATGATCTCGGTGATTAAAGGAGACATAAACAATGTGATATTTTTAACCAAACAGACAATAATTGGTAGACATTGTCCTTCAGGCCCGCGCAGATATGACGCAGCCACAACTATGGCAATGGAGCAAGAGAGATATTCGAAAGATATTTCAACTATATAATAAGAATTTAGACGGTGATGGATGTTTTTTTTTTAAATAATAAAAAACAACAAAGCTCGGTCAGATTGTGCGACGTTGATTTATTTTGAGGATTTTCTGATAGTTTGAAGATATATCGTGTGTGCAGCATTACTGTGGATCTGATAAATTTGAAGCAGAAAAACTTCCGGTTTAGAGACATACAATGCAACACTATTTGCAGACAGACTCTTGTGTTTCCGGTTGTAGATTTTCTAGGCAAAGTTGTCATCTTGTTAATAAATAGTAGCTGTAGACTGTACATCAGTATTGTTAACTTGTTTAAAACGGATTGCATTGACGTTTTAACTTAGCAAGTTAAAAGAAGAAAACATGAAGTAGTATTCTATAAGGAAAACAGCAATGAAGTATTGAATATACATGTATGTGTAAAGGACATTGCATATGCCAGTCCACACAAAATATACCTTTCAGATCTGTTATTCAATTTGTATTTAAAATTTTCAAAAGAAAACATATTTTAAGAGTTAAAATTGTGTTACTTATTTATTACGCTTTTCAAATACATGTACATTTGTACCTTTCTGAGTTATCATATGAGGGGAGTAGAGTAATTGTGATGTGCGCCAAAGTCAAGATTTTTTTCATTTGAAAATAGGCGCTCAAACTATGAAGAAGAAAACCGGAGTACCAGAAGCAAATCATTTACTTCTACATGAAAACTGACAATTTTTTTTTCTTGCACTTTGACCTGCCGAGTGGGATTCGGTCATAAGCACCGAAAAGCATAGAGTGTCGTTGTAAAGAGGGTTGAATGTAGTGATAAAATTGCAATTAAAGGCTTACTTGTGTATACTGTTACGAACCTGACCTTGACTTTGTGTCCAAAATTGTTTAAAATTTTAGTTTATCGAACCAAAATCTTTTTGATACTTAAAAGTTTTCAAGTTTAGACAGGTTTCTTTTTTCAGTGGTAGAGCACCCACCTTGAGAGCAGGGAGCCATGGGTTCAAACCCAAGCATCCAAGGTCATGCTTAGATTTAAAAGTTGAGATTCTGCTTCCTTGCCTGGCAATCGGCATTAAGGGTACGTAATACTGACTGATTTAACTGATGTCAGGAAAAATTGGTTGACAAGTAGGCTGTCAGTGGCAAACTGCCTTAGTGAGCTAGCACTTTAACAAAAAATAACCTTGTCTGTGTGCTAGTACAAAATGGACCACATTTGCACATCTAAAACAATTATCCTCAGAAGTTAATAGCCTTCCTATTGTGGAAAATAGCTCAAAATTGCTGATGTGACGCTTTCATTATTACAACCAATCAAGTAAGGTAAATCACCATAGAGACAATAAGTCCTGTGCTCAATAAGTAAACAATAAGTCCTGGGTCCTTCAGTTGGGACCCTAAAAACTGATGTCCCGTATCACAGCATAGCCTGTAAAACAACCCTCCCTAAAACCTGCTCTAAGCACACTGCAAAGGTAAAACTTTCTGTCACTTCACCTATAGCTAGTGACATCTCGATATAAGCGAAATATTCTTGACTGGGAAATAAAACTCAATTAAATAGATCAAATCTAACCTGTGCTTAAATGACCAAAAACTCTCAATATTTTTGACGCTGTAAAAGTAAAGGGTAGCTATGATGTTGAATGACTCAGTCAAGATTCTTTTACTTATATGAAGCTGATAGTTCTGGGATGGTTGAGGAAACTGGAGTACCACTGGCCTTAGGTAAGTAAACTGACAAACTTTCTCACAATGGGATCAGCACTGAGTAAAATTTAAAACAAGACAGTAATAAGAGGTCATGTGATCTGGGTGTGCATTCGAAAGTAAAAGCAGGCATTTTTAAAATCTTTTTTTTTTAAATTGTTGAATAAATAAATGAAGAAATTCAAAAAAATACATTTGTTAAAAATTGTTTATTAATGTTTAACAATATTATTTTATAGTGGTATCATTTTTGCTATACTAGTATTCATGTAAAGTAAGTTTCTATGAAATAAATTAATCATTGGTTCTTTATATGCAATTAAAAAGCTCTAGCTACATGACAATAACAATAAAACAATGCTAATACATTAGACAATGTCATACCACAAAAATATGAAACTGCAAAAAAATATTCATTATACAGTATGTAAAAAATACAACAAATTCCAATTGTTTACTTAACTATGTAATGTATAATGGCCGATTAAAATAACCCATTATTTCAATCCTCAGCCTCTGTGATATAATATTACATTCAACAAGTCTATAAAGACAAATATTTCAAAAATTGCTTTAAAAAATTCCTCAAATATTTTTCTTGCACCAAACACCAAAGAGCCAGTGGTGTTCTTTACATATATATATATGTGTGTGTGTGTGTGTGTGTGTGTGTGTGTGTGTGTGTGTGTGTGTGTGTGTGACACAGTCGTTTGCTTCCGACAAAAATACTGAAGAATCATTTATATCTCCTGGGTTAAAATTTCATGGTTTGATGATTTTAAAAATTATTGGGAGAAATCTCATGACCAGGTATTGTGAAAATAAACTCCATTTGTAATTAAAAATTTCACTGCCATTTTTAGTTTTGCAATTTAAAAATTTTATTTATTGAAAGAAAAATTTCATGGAATTGAGTTATGTGAAAATATATCTTATTATGAGACTTAATAATTAAAAATTTTCATTGAGATTTAATTTCTTTTTTTGACCAACCTCCTCCAAAGAAGCGAAATTTTATCCCCACAAACATTTGTTTTTACAATTTAGCATTCTATACCACAGGCAAGTGTATGTGGTATTAATTTGAGAAAATAAATTCCAAGTGGGGACTGGTAATTAAACATTTCGGTAAGACATCCTTTTGTAACCCCCTCCCCCCTTTCACCTATTTAATTCTATGTAAAATTTTTAAAAAATATTTTTTTCCCACAGAAATGTTAAAAATGGCTTGATTTCATCATTTTAGGCCATTTCAGCTGAAATTCAAATTTAAGTGGAGGGTACAAACGAAAGTCTTTCTAAATGTTCATCAACATTTAATTCTTATTGTATATCATCATGAACACAGTACAAACAATGTACTGGTATATCATCCTATGCCACAGGCAAGTGTCTGCAGTAATATTGTATTTTATATTAAAGCCAATAAAAATTATTTTTAAAAATTAGAATCTGAATATAAAGCAAATTGCACAAGATAAATTAACATATAAACTTATGTGACATTAAATATGATATAACATGTATAGGTAACAATCCGATGAAAAGATATTGAATTGTAAAATCCAACAGTGTCTACAATATATGCTAATGTACCAGTAGACGACTCCCTCTCTCTCTCATATATATATACCTCCCTTGAACCTTTTAAAACATTATCTCCCTTTAGCATTTCTCAGAATTTCAATATTCACCAAAAATTGTGAAAACATGCAAGTGCTAGGGAATACATTATGATTATTTTTTTTAAATATGACTGTGTATGAACTTTTTGTTTAGTATATAATGTATACAGTATACATTTAAGATAACATCCCCCTCTCTCTCTCTCTCTCTCTCTCTCTCACTTTGAATTATGGTCCACAATGAGGTCTTCAATATAAAGTTAATTAACAACAAATATCTAAAGAAAACACATTTTACTAAATCAAAACAATGAGGCATCTTAGTAATCTGAGGGATTTATACCCTGCTATTCTGTGGAAAACCAATTTGTCCTTTTTTCATTTAATTATCCCCTCTTTTATGTTATTTAAATGTAGAATTAAATGAATTCATTGAATGTGTTGTATAGAAAGTTATAAATTGATAAAAAAGAAAAAGTATCTTGAATACAACTACAATGCTAAATTAACAATATTTCAGCAAAAAAAAAAAAAAACAACAAAAAACAAATAAATAAATAAATAAATAAATAAAATAAAATAAAATAAAATATAAAAAAATAAATATAGACAATCGACAGTTCAATGTACAGATGGTCAAACAATTGTAAATCATGATTTCTGTCAATGACAGACATATCAAAATATTAGCTTAAATACAAAAGTCACAATTTTCCACTAAAAGCAAACTTTTTCAGTAAACAAAGCTTAAAACTGAAGTCCTGTGCTTTTTATATCAAGATTGGGGACAATTCATTTAATAAAACATTAACAAGAGTCAAAGAGAATATAAGAATCCATTATGAGTTTATCCATGTAGGACAGGGAAATCTCACCCTCGGGGTTGCATATTTATGTCAGAGACTCGGCAAGCCTCGTTTCTGACTGAAATATTCAACCCCTCGGGTGAGATTTCCTATCCTACATGGATAAACTCAAAATGGATTCTTTTTCTTCCATTTTAATGTCAATTTTGGGCTTCAAATATGATTTACATATCCATGGGCACCATGTTTGAAAAATCTAACTCTGTTATTCAACATTCTATAGAAAAAAAATATGACCATCGGATAGACTATACTTAGTTTTGGTTTATACAAAATGTATAAACTTGAAGAAAAAGTTATTTATTATAAAATCTGAGTATTAACATTTGAAACGCATTTAAAATTTCTAAATTTTGGAGGTCCGGCTGTCATTTCCCCGCAAGATGACGTCATTTACTCAAAGGATGACATCATGTGATTGTCACGTAACTGTGATGTCAAGCCCATGTGAGATACACATTTCTCACATAGGGGAAAACCCTATCTCACATGAGCAGATATGGAAGAATTACAAGTCTCGCCCAGCTCCTATAAAACTATAAGGCTCTATGAGGTTTTAAACTTCATTAAATAACATACAACTTTGGCATTTTACCACCTTGCCATGCTGACAATGCCAACAGCAACTACTTAACTGACAATGGAAAAGCCAATCCCAAGTTCTGTTTTTGGTTAGCAAATGATTGAAAAAAAATTATGTTACATTTACAAAAAACTTTATGTCTGAAAATGGACATTCACTTTCACTCAATTTCATGACTGTGAATCCTCAAAATCACACTCATTCTCATGAAAATTCATCATTGAATGTGAATGATCTTAATCAAACCCATTCTCATGAAAATGTTTCCCCTGAATGAAATGCTCAAAATCATACTCATTCTCATAAACTTTATCACTAAATGTGAATACTCTAAATCAAACTCATTCTCATGAAAACTTAATCAATGAATGTAAATAACCTAAATCAAACTCATTCTCATTTAAACTTTACCACTAAATGTGAATGCTCTGAATCAAACTCATTCTCATTTAAACTTTACCACTAAATTTGAATGCTCTGAATCAAACTCATTCTCATGAAAACTTAATCAATGAATGTGAATAACCTAAATCAAACTCATTCTCATTTAAACTTTACCACTAAATGTGAATGCTCTAAATCAAACTCATTCTCATGAAAACTTAATCAATGAATGTGAATGCTCACCATCACACTCATTCACATGAAATCTAAAAGTTTTCAATGACAGCGGATATTAAACACAATCACACTCAATTTTGTAAAACTTTTGGAACGAGATGGCATGAAATCTTTTTTAGATAAGCAAATAATTTTATCCAGAATGGGCGGCCATATGAACATGCAAAAGACTAGTCTCTCTAAACTTCTCACCACAGTCAGGGCATTCAAAGAACTCAACATTACTTTTCAGACTTAAACATTTATGATTTTTCAGCTGGGTAGACTGACGAAAGTTTCTGCCACAGAAGTAACAGCAATGTGGTTTTTCTCCTGTGTGAAGCAACATGTGCCTTCGTAAACCATTACTTAGCCTGAATTGTTTGCCACATTCTTCACATTTATGTGGGCGTTCACCGGTATGGATAAGTTTATGTTGTCCTAAGCTGAAAGAGTTTGCATAGTGTTTACCACATTCTTCACACTGGAAAAGTTTTTCACCCGTATGAACCCGCTGGTGCCGCCTTAGAACTGTGGCACGTGTGAATTCCTTGCCACAAATCTGGCAAGGATATGGTTTGTCACCAGTGTGAATAAGTTTATGCATGTTTAAACCACTTTTACTGGTAAATTTTTTTTCACAAACATCACACTTGTACGGCTTTTCCAGTGTATGAACACTAAAGTGTTCTTTTAAATCATCATCAAATAAAAATCTTTCCTTGCATATGAAACATTGGTAAAAATCTTTCACTGAATGCTGCATTGAATGTTCTTCAAGTTTTTCAGTCGTTGGGAACAGTTTTGCACAGAAATTACAGGCATGAGTTTCAGACCCTTCTTCTGCATCACCAACTTGATTATCCTCACTGAATTCGTCAATTTCACTGTCCTCGTTATCATCTTTGTTATTTTTATTACACTTACTTGACTTACTCTTGTCAAGCGGCATGCTGTCTACCATTTTGATTCTTATTTCACCACCGACCCTATTTACCAAAACATTAAAATTTGTTGGGTTATAAAATTCTAAGTCCGCTTCATCAGGTTTACTGTCAACAAAAGTAGAATAAACATTTTCATTTTGCATGTCCGATTCTTCGCTGAAGTTTGTATTTGATGCAACACTAGGTTTACCTTTTGACGGATTCAAGATACTCTGATACTTAACTTTTTTAGTTGATCCATCAGCATTTTGAGCTAATAGAGAGTTGTAATGAGATTTATCTGCATCAATTACAATTTTACTTGCTGTAGTGTTACCTGATGAAGAAAATCCAGAAACTGACTGATCCATATTTTGAGATGAATTAGAACTATTAGATTTATTGTTCACCTTATCCAGAATACTTCTATACTTAATTTTCTGATCTGATCCATCTGTGCTTTTAACCAAACCAGAATTGTTCGCCAATTTAACTGTGTCAATCACTACCTTATTCACTGCTGGGGCACTTGAGGATGATCCAGAATTTGAGCCATTTACAACTAGGAATGAAACAGGATTTTTAGGTGAATCACCTGAATCAATTATAATCTTATTTAATGCTGTCACACTTGGGGCTGATCTTGAATTCGACCCGTCAATGCCTTGAGATGATACAGTACTATTAAACGATTTACCTACTTCAATAACAATGTTTTCTCTTCCACTAATCCCTGACAATGATCCAGAATCACTTGAAGATTTATCTTCTCTTGAAGTTTTACTTTGTATTACATTCACACCTAGTGGTCTGTTTGCAAGTAAACTTGTATATTTGACAGTGTTACTACCACTGTTTGTATTTGATTTGGAGATATTCCCAGCCTTTATATTTGCCATGTTGATAATACTTCGATAGCTAGTGTTATTTCCATTTGCACCAAGTTTACTTTTTTCAATAATTTTGATGTTGGATATTTTGGTTTTCCCAGTTGCTATATTCACATTGTCATTTTCACTTTGCTCTGAAAAAACTTTGCTTTTATCTAAAAATGGAATTTTACTTTCACTAATTCCATCATCTTGAGTTTGTTGACCATCAAATTCCCTTTTGATACACACTTTAGCACTATTCATCACTTCTTTCTCCTTATAATTAACTTCCTCTCTTTCTAATTTTATTCTAGTTTTTATATCATCTCTTTTTTCTTCACTTTCTTTTAATTTATCTAACATCATTTTATTGTTAATGTATTGGTAGTCACTTTTATGTTCCTCTCTAATGGGATCAGAGATTCCAACCTCTTTTTTTATTTTGACCTTTGCCTTTTCAAATATGTGTAGTGTGCTCTTGTTTTGGGAACATGTGTACTTGAGTTCAGGTTCTTCTTCCTCCATTTTTATTTGAAATAAATCTGAAATAAAAAAAAAATTTCATTAATCTGAAATAACTCTGAATAAAAAATTACCACAAATATTAATGAAATTTGTTGATACATGTAGTACTTGATACACTATGTGTTAACTGATACTGTAATGTCTCTATTTTCCAAAGGATATGAAATTGCATTCATGTATATTTATGTTTTCCCATTCATTGGGCATTATCATTTTAAAAACCAGTGGAAATAACAGTGAGCAGGCATCACATGGTACCCATAGAAGAACTCAATTCAAGAAAATAACTGTCATATAACAAGAATTCCATGGAATTAAATGTCTCGCCTGGTCAGTTTTTGATTGAATAGAAAATACATTACTTTAACATAAACTTTCACATTTTGACATGCTGCTGCCTAAGACGACACCAGAAAAGTAACACCTAAGTCTCGCCTTATGGCAATGCCAGGCTCAACAAAAATGCTTTACTGAATGTCTAGTGTTGTAAAATGTGCTAAAATTCCTTAATTTATATTGAGCCATCACCAGATGTTTAACAAAATACATGATTTTTACCTCATAAAAAATTGGTTGGTAACACTATACATTTTTACTACAGATTATTTCACTTATTTTGAGACATTGCCAGATATAAGCTATGTGCTCTGTTCCTTACTTTAGAAAGAAATGTTTAAAAATACTTAATTCTTAGATTTTTATGTTTTAGCAGCAAATATTAAAATTGCAATGAAAAGTAAAAAATGAAAGTGAAAGTCTTTACAATATCCATTTGAAATATAGCAGTCTGGGTAGCTTCGGTAAAGCATTTGCCTTAGTACACAAGGTCCTTAGTCCGACCCAGCTTTTTTTCTCCTTCCTGTTACAGTTTGGTGGCCAGTGTGGCCCTTGGAAGTGGTGGACCAGCAGATACAAAGTCCATCCAAAGGAATTTAGGGTGATTTACCATAGAACACACAAAAATTACATGGGAGGAATGTAGCATTCTGGGTAGCTCAGTTGGTAAAATGCTTGCCTATAGTGCAGAAGATCTCAAGTTCGATCCCCATTGCAACCCTGCAATTTTTTTCTCATTGCTGTTACAGAATTACATTGTTATGGGGTATCACAAGGTCAGCTGCTTGCTTGTTCTCCTGAAATGACTTAAATGAACACCATAGTTGCAGAGTTAGACAAAAAAAAAAAAAAAAAAAAAAAAAAAAAAGAGATATCCCAGGATACATGCAATTGACGAATTCATAATTTGAAGTGATTTATAAAAATTTTACTTTTTGTTTTGAGATAAATCATGTACATAAGAAGATCTTTAACTTACCCACTTAAACTACTGGCTTGTTTTTAAACGTCAACTTTTTATTTAATTCCACAAACTGTATTATGGTTATGAAAACAGCTGACAGTGCATTCCAACAGTCAAACGGTTTTGTAAACAAGTTCTACAACAAAAATTTGCCATAGTACAAAGAAAAGTTATGTGTGTGTGGCTATCAACTTAAATGATATCGTTCACTTGTGACATGAAATGAGTTTTTCTGAAATCAAGAAAATTCGCGACATGACATTTGCTGATATGAAGGTATTGGTCAATCATTTTTGTTCTTGGATCCAGGGAAATCTGGGTTAAAAGCAAAATGTAAGTTCTTTTTGTAAATCATCTCTATAGAAAGCTTTTGTAAGACATTGATTTAGATCAAATCTAAAAAATTGGATAAGGTTTTGAACCCGGAATTACTCATTGTTTCTGGTTTGCGCGTACCACATTGTAAATGTGCCACATGCAAGTACATACATTCTTTACTATGCACGAGCTTATTAATTTATTGCCGGTAGTGGTTATGTTGAATGGTTACTTCTTCTTTTTCTTCTTTTTCTTCCTTATACTGGCTAACTTCGTCTTATCGATGATTTTGCCACTTAGTGCGCATGATCAACAAGAGGGGGGAAAGTAAAAGGTTAAGAGCAGTTGGTGCTGACTTTATTTGAATTGGGTATGCACTTGAGCTCGGAATGACTCGAATTGAATGGTATATTTAATTTATTGATATGGATTGAAGAATGCCTTATTGCTGGGTGTAAGTAAGAATTAAATAGATGGGTCAATTAATAGATGCTTTTAAACAGTTATTGTTGGCTGAGATTTAATGGAAAAATGGTTATTCTCTGTCTCCTTCAAAGCGGTGAAAAAAGGTATTCATCATAGTGTATAACACCAATGCATTATCATTTATCGCGATTAGTATATCAATTACAGCCTGTAAGATATTTTAATAAAAAAAATCGACAAAGTTATGATACAAATTAATTGAAAAGAAAAAATAATAATAGTAATAAATATAAGTAAATCATATTTCTGAAATATAACATAACTGGGATTTATCCAACAAGAGGTCAAAACTCAAAGTAAAACATCCTTTATCATTTACCATAAATTTATGTCTTTTAGAATTTTTAAGTGAATTTAAATCCGATTCTCGCATATATACCAGTTATTATTAATCATTAACATTACCGCGGCACAGAGGTGACACGGAAAATATTTTTATACCGCGTGCTCACGTGAAAGTATTGTGTGCTCACCTGAAGTTATTCCTTTTGAGTGCCCATGCAATAACCGTCGCGTTCAAACCCAAAAGTTCCCGCGTGAATGCGTGGTAATTTTCGCGTGCGCGTTCCCCTGACTCTCACAATACGATTCATGTGAGCATGCGGTAGTTTTCTGTGCCGCCGTAATATATATATATATATATATATATATATATATATATATATATATATATATATATATATATATATATATATATATATATATATATATATATATATATATAATTTTTTTCCACCTATGGGGTTGTAAGGTTTAGAGTAATGGGTGTCTCGGAGACAATCGCCTACTTTTTGCAAGTAGACTGACAAACATTATGGGCTACTAGTATTTGTCTTATTCTAATGTTACCCAGTTTTGTTTTCGTTTACAAAGAGGTTATCAATTACTCTTTCCAACAGAATTGTAACTTACCAATGGATGGATTTGAGTCCCCAAAATATCATTGGCACACTCTAGTGATGACGAAGCGACATCCCTAACCGTTTTCGTTTATATTGAACTTTGTACCTAGGACGTCAAAATTTCGTATGCATACTTGTGGAAAAAAGAAACTGAAGTATATTTTTTATCGTTATTATTTTTCACGAATCTTTGATGATTAATTCATTGTTTCGAATTCTCGATTATTTCTTTATCAATGAACAAATTTTAATAATTTTTGTTGTGCAATCACTTGCGACCTTACGTCGTTTTCAATCAGGTACTGCCAATGGATCGTTTTTTATGTGTCAAAACGTCACGAAAAATCATAGCAACTTGGAGTCTCACATTGTCCTGCTGCAACGTAAAGTTGCGTTGATGGATAAGAGGAGTACGCGTGGTCCCAATATCTGAACCCCATATCTTATTGCTGTTGAAATGATATGGTTAACTACGAAAATTGTTTTCACGCTTTGATATATCCCCGCCCATACCATAACAGACCGTCCTTCGGCTTTGTCGCTTTCCGTTACGCAAGCGTCAGAATATAATTCATCAAGACGTCGATAGAAACGTTGTCGTCAATTTGACCGAATAAGTTTGAAGCAAGACTTGTCAACGAATAACACACGTGTCCAGTGGGCCAAACCAAACCGATTAGACGCATTTGCAAGCAACCACTGCAACGGCCGCGGTTACAAGATACTTATCTTTACACCGCTACGTTAAGTGCGGGTGTTAGTTCACGTTATACGAAGATAGTTTTGAGCTATCTCTTATCGTTACCAATAGAAATGGTTTTATTTAATATTCGACTAAGGACCTTTAACGTTTACTGAAGATACTTTTTCATTATCTCTAGCCATTACCTGTAAAAATGTAACTTTGTAACTGTATGACTTAGGACTTCCAAATTTGGTATGAAGATATCCAGAGGCGCGTTTTAACGTTAAGCGAAGAGATTTTTGCATTATCTCTAACACGGTTTCCGCTAAAAATATAACTTCGTAACAGTTTTACTTTAGGACTTCCAAATTTGGTATGAATATATCCAGAGACGTGCTTTAACGTTAAGCGAAGAGATTTTGTAATTATCTCTAGCCGTTACCGGTAAAAATGAAACTTTTTTAACGGTTAGACTTAGGACTTCCAAATTTGGTATAAAAATGTCTAGACACGCGCTTACACCTTTACCGAACAGATTTTTGCATTATCTCTAACCGTTTCCGGTGAAAATGAAACTCTTTAACCGTACGCGTTTGACGTAGGACTTCTAAATTTGGTTTAAATATATCCAGAGGCGCGCTTTAACGTTTAGCGGAGAGATACTTGCATCATCTCTATCTGTTACCGGTAAAAATGAAACTTTATAATGGTGGGACCCAGGGCCTTCAAATTTGTTATAGGGATATCTAGAGGCGCGCTTTAACGTTTAGCGAAGATATTTTAGCCTTATCTCTAACTGTTCCTGGTAAAAGTAAATCTTTGTAACGGTTGTACTTAGGAGTCTCAAATTTTGTATACGGGTATCCAGACGGGCGCGCATTAACGTTTATGATAGATATTTTTTTTGCATTATCTCTAGCCGTTACCGGTGAAAATGAACCGTTGAATAAATATAAGAAGCCATTGTTGACTTCAGGATGTCTAAGTCGCCATTTTTACCAAGCTCTGAACAGCGAGGAGCATTCGTACCACTCTGCGACATGATGGGGAGTTAGAAGTTTGACGTTGTTTTGGGAGTTGCATCTTCACCTGTGTCGTAACACAAACCGAGGATGGATGAAAGCATATATCAATTTAATTCGTTTATTATAGTTTATGCAAGTTTAGTAATTTTTAAAACAGATTCAATGAATTCTTGAACTATTACTTGTATATTTTGTTCTAATACCCGATTTAAAATTTTAAAATCCCGTAACGATGTATGATAAACTTTTGTACTTGACCAACATTGGGTTATATTGATATGGATTTATCATATAGGATACGTTCAAAGTTTATCACATGATAAGTCACATGTTGACAGTAAACAACAAAAGCCGCAACATAAACTTCATGATTCAGGTAAGCTGCAACATAGTGACTGTAAGGTAACACTATAAATACAGAAATGCTTAAAATGCAGTAATTTATATATCTATCATCTGAGTGATAATATTTGTTAATTAAGAACTAAAATTAATTTGAAACTAGAGTAAATCATATTACTTCTCGCATTAAACACTGTTAAACTGTTAAAAGTCCTTGAGGTAGGCTACAGATACAGTATTGATTAAGTGAATCAGCATCCCGTGATCCTATCATTTGATTTTCTTATGAAAATTTATATTTTTCTTCTTGCTGAGATATTGTCGGATCAAAATAATTGTAGTGAAAATAATTAAATAAAGACTAATTAGGTTATAATAGTAAATATATGAGTTGGGTGTAAGTAATTATGTAAGTAGTACCCGCCCCCTTTTTAGATAGATAAGCCAAGTGGTGCAAATAAAGCGCAAATAAATAGATAAAAAAAAAATAAAAGTAAAAAATTATTAAAGTAAATCTTTGTAATAATAATAATTAATAATAATAATTAAAAATAATTGATAGATCTAATAATAATGATGATAATAATTGATGAAAATAATAATGATGATGATGATCATGATGATGATAATAATAATAATAATAATAATAATAATAAATAAATAGATAAATAAATAAATATGACATAAAAGGTTGGAAAATACTAGTAACTAGAGCATTTGATTTTTTTCCATCATTGATTTTGATTTGTCCTGGTAGAGATGTCATTGTTTACTTGTTCACTTTAAAATAATAATTAAAATAATAATAATAATTAAATAATAAAAAATATTACTAATTATAAAATGAAAATAGAATAAAGTTAAATAATGAAATAAAAAAGTATATAGGTTTTGTTCCATTTTTGATTACCAAATGAATGTATCATTGTTAGATGAAGAAAGAAAAAACACAATAAAAATTGTATTGCAATGTCTTTTTTGGCAGTTGACAAAATTGTTTATATTTAAATAATCATTTGTTATTGTTATGATTTTATTTGTAGAAATAAAATGGGAAACCGGTTGTTTTTGTGTATAGTTGTTGCCAGCAGCCTGGCATTTTTCAGTGGAATATTAAGTGTGGTAGAAGCTCTTGACAATGGACTTGCTCGTACACCACCAATGGGATGGATGCACTGGGAGAGATTCCGTTGTATAACTAACTGCACTGAAGATCCCGAAAACTGTCTATCGTAATTTTATTTTAGTTTCTCGTAACACATTTTTCTTCTTCTTTTATTTATTTATTTATTTATTTATTTTTGTATAAAACAATAAATGTTAGAATTTGAGTTTTAGTTAGTTTATTAACTGGGGTAGGGGTTAGTAAGTCTCTCTAAATTTTTCAAAATATTCCCAATAATGCATTTGTCAAAAAAAAAAAAAAAAGAAAAAGAAAAAAATGGAATCAGTAATATGCTAAAAAGAGAGAATGAATTTAAAAGTCTGAACATGAAGTTTAGTGGTCTTAATGTTTTCTTAGGAGGTTGGTCTCCCTAATCTTTCAGAGTTGAGTTGAGTGGAATAATCATGTTTAATGTCCCAATTAAAAGCATTTATTTAAATTAAGACAGTCAGTTCCTAGAATGTGGAAGAAACCAGATTACAGATTAAATCCACCTCTGACATTTGGCAAATAAACTGACCAACTTGTTCAAACAAGCATCTTCTTCAGTAGAGGGGAGTGGAGTAATGGTGTTTTATGCCCCAGTTAAGGTTCTTTCACTTAGGTGGAGACAATCAGTTCTGGAGTGGTGGAGGAAACTGGAGTGCTCAAAGAAAACCACCGACCTTGGGCAAGCAAAATGATAAACTTTCTCACACTAGGCTCTGCTCAAGCAGGATTCAAACCTAGACAATGAGAGGCATTATGATCTGTAAGCATGCACTTTAGACCACTCAGCCAGTTGTCCCCTCTTCTTGAGTGGGAGTACTGCGATGTGTAAGTTAAAGGTTCCTGATCCTTGAGAAGATCATGTAAGGTAGTAATATCCAATTAGCCAGTTATAGTGTTGTTCTTATTTTGGATCATTTCTTACTATGGTATTTGTTGCTTTTTTTCAGTGAAAAATTAATTATGGAAACTGCAGATAGAATGGCTGCTGATGGTTACAGAGATGCAGGGTATAAGTACATTTCTATTGATGACTGCTGGATGTCAAAGCAGCGAGATAGTTCAGGTAGACTTCAGTCTGATCCTATTCGATTTCCCAGTGGAATAAAAGCTTTGGCTGATTACGTAAGCTTGCTTTGTTTTTTAATGTGTATCCTTTTTGCAGTGTGTTAGTGTGTATTCTAGTTTTAATTACCGTAAGTTTTAAACATAAAAATTAAATTTTCAAAAATGTTCTTTAGTTGAGTGACAGTAAATAAAGCAGTTTCTGAATGCCTCCATTGTTGAGTTGAGTTGAGTTGAACAACATTGTTTATTGCCCCAATCAAGATTCTTTTACCTATAGTGAGTCATGATCAGTCAGTTCTCAGATGTTGGAGCAAACCAAAGTGTCCAGAGAAATTCCTAACCTTTGGCAAGTGAACTGATAAAACTTTCTCACATAAGATCTACTTAAATGATATTCATGGCTAGTTAGTGAGAGGCACTGATCTGTAAGTTGGCATGCACTATAGATCAGCCAGTTACCAAAACCCAAAAAATGACAAAATCAAGCTAATCACATGATGTAAATTACAGACCTTATACAAGCTACACTTCTTTTAGCTTTTGTTGTTTTTTTCTCTAAATCTTTTTTTGTGAATAACTTATCATTTACTGTGCATGAGAAAAAACAAAAACATGGATATGTTACAGATTTTCATTGGAACAGGTACAAATTTATAATTCATTTAAGAAATTACTTGTGTTTTAAACAAGTTTATTATTGAATCATAATCTGAAAAACGGTGTGCACACTTTTTCATAACACAAGTTATTCTTTATAATTTAATTTTAAACACTTAGACTGAAACATAAAACAACATTTTGTTTCAATTTTTCTTTATTTTCTTATAATTAAGATTAAATGTTCTCCATGTTAGAATTGTCATCAACAACAATTTTAGCCAATAAAATGGAAGAGACATTAAGCCATGCCCATCATGTTTAGCGTTGCTATGGTTGCAGAGTTTATTGAAGTATAACCTGAAAAACAATCGCATGAGTTTACATTAATTTGGTATTGCAGTATGATATACACCATGTATCTGAATTTAGAAATTCAATTATTTACTTACATTGTACAAATTGTTGCTAATAATCCCAATTTTAGTTCCTTCACTGTATTTCTTTAAAAAAATGATTTGGGTGTTAACAATGATAGAAATTGGGATGAAAAAGGCAGCAATATAAAGTGACATGGTGGTAATGTAAAAAAGGCTTACCGGTATTAGTAACATATTATTATTATTCTTGCTTTCCAGGTACATTCTAAAGGTTTAAAGTTAGGTATTTATGAAGACTTTGGTCAGTACACCTGTATGGGTTATCCAGGTAGTGAGTTTTACCTGGAATTGGATGCAAATACATTCGCCGAATGGGGAGTTGATATGCTAAAACTTGATGGATGTAATTCAAACATTCATGATATGACAGCAGGTAAGTTCTTCAATATGATATAGTCAAAGTTTCTTTTAGCTAATTATAATACATTGTATTAATTTTCTTTTTTCTCATTGTTGTTTGAAAATTGCATTCTGGTGTAAATAGGGTTAAGAAAATTTTGAAATATACCAAACAGTAAGCTGAAAATATGGCTGAAAAAGCACAAGTATTTAAAAGAATTCTAAACTCTCCAAAAGAAAAATACGGCAATCAATTATTAAGTCATTTAAAGAAGTAACTTTGAAAGGAGGAGGGAAAGGATATACCTTAGGTGTTATTCAAATAAATTGGTGTTGATTATTTCTTTGCCAGAACCAAAGTTTGATAAAATAATGTGTACCATGTTTGCTTTTGAAAAAATTACTAAAAAAATGTGTGAGGATATGCCACACTCACAGGAACCTAAAAAGATGATGGGGCGTATCATATATGTCGGGACTTTTTTGACAACTAGGAGGTCATGACTTTAATGTACCTTATATGTCAGAGCTTATACATACTTTAGGAGCAGAGCATACTTTAGGAGAACTTCTGCTTACCTTAGAGATGGCAGGGCTAATATGACCTTGTAAAATGGCAGGACATATACATATTCTAGGATATGGCAGGGCATACACATACCTTAGGAAATGGCAGGACTAATATGACCTTGTGAAATGGCAGGGCATATACATACCCTAGAAGATTGAAGGGCATAATCATATATAGGAGGTGACAGAGCACTCATATACCCAAGAAGATGACATGATTAATACTTATCTAAGGAGATTGCTGGGGATATAAGTACCTTAAATGACAGGTCTTGTTATTATAATTAATTTTATTTTGTTTTTTTTTATTCAGGCTATGAAACTATGGGATTCTTTTTGAATAGAACAAATAGACCAATATTATATGCTTGTAGTTGGCCAGCTTATACTGACTCAACAGCTAATCTAGTAAGTAGAAAGGTATTTGGGTCTCAACTCTCAAGGTATTAAAACTTATGCCCAGTATCTCCCCTTCCCCAAATAATGTCAAATAATTCCCTTGTTATGTCAAATTGTTATGTAAAATTTACTGCTGATTGTACCAGACTTACAGGTTCTGTATGGAACAGAAATCATATTGTACTAAATAAAATATTATTGTTTCATTAGATAATTTTTTTATTTTATATAGTCATATTACAATATAGTAAAAAAAAATACTAGTATTAGGTACACATTTATATGAATGTACATAGAAATTGTGATACACTATTTCCATGACTCATGGGAGATAACTCTTCAGAGTTAGAAAGTAATTCTCTATAGTATTATTTATATGTTTAATTATATTATAACTTTTTCTTGAATAGAGACAGTTTACAAAATTATAATGTGTATGAATGCCAGACTCATGGGAGGTAATTAGAGACAGAGCAGACTCATGGGAGGTAACTCTTGAAAAGAATGTTCTCCTAGCTATCTTTTGTGTATACTTGTGGTTTATTTCCTTTATTTTATTTTAGACTGATTATAATGTAATAAAGAAACATTGTAACATGTGGAGGAATTACCGTGATATACAAGACTCATGGGAGATAACTCTTGATATAATAAATTATTACGGAAAAGATGATGGTGGATTTAGCCAGCTTGCTGGACCTGGTGCTTGGAATGATCCAGATGAAGTGAGTATAATTGAAATACTGATACATGTACTAAAAGACATGTTTTGATGGGGGTAAATATTTAAGTTGAGCATTAGCATTTTATTTAAAAAACTACCAGTTCTATATTTAAAATTGGAAAATGATTTGAAGTGTGAAAGGGTGAAAGTTTCGTTTTAAAACTTATAATGCAGTGATGAATTATTTTGGGGTGTCGTAATTGTGGCCAGTGTTGACTTAGGTGTCAGTAATTATTATATCATCTAGAGTATTCGTATTAACATACTACATGTATTTCCATATATTATTGTAAATAGGGAAATCTAGAAATATAATTTTAAGATTTTTAATTTCTTAAAATAATAATAATCAATAATAATAATAATAATAAAATGGCAACAGCAGCAGCAACAAGAACAACAACAACTGCCATTATGGTGTAATTCATCATTCAATACTATGATGTACAAGTCAAGAATACATGAGAGCAAGCTTTTTCTCAAGTCTTCATTAAAATGTGGCCAATAAGTGGTAACTACCACAGAAAAACTTATAAATATTTAGTATTGTTATAAACACCATGATAGCAAGATATACATGTATGTCAGTGGTTACTTTACCAAGGGGCCTTGTAGCTGAGTGATCTCGAGTGCCTCTCACTGCCTAATGTCGAATCCTGCTTGGGCAGATCCTAATGTTAGAAATGATGTCAGTTTTCTTTCTGAAGGTTTTCTTTGAGCACTCCAGTTTCCTCCATCATCTCTTGATATAAGTGAAGAAATTTTCACTGTGTCATTAAACACCATTACTCTACTCCACGGTACTAAAACATGTTGTTTTTTAGTTAATTATAGGTGATTTTGGATTGAGTTATGAACAAGAACGTGTGCAGATGGGAATGTGGGCCATGATGGCTTCACCATTGTACATATCTGCCAACTTGCGTAAGATGAGAGCATCATCCAAAGAATTGTTATTAAATAAAAGACTTTTAGCCATTAACCAGGATCCTCTTGGTATCCAAGGTGTTAGATTGTGGCAGGTGAGTGGCGATGATCATTATTTCTCAGGAACCAAGTTTATAGGACCTTGTAAATTAAGGAATTTTAAAACAGAATTTTTTTTGACTTTTCATTATGGTCAGGTCATTTGACTTTTTAATTACAAATATAAAGAATTGATTTTATTTAAAACAAGTGTGACTATTTACATTTTTCTACATGGTGTTCAAATAAATAATGACCTACTTTCTGTACCCTTGTTTAAGTGATTTGCTAATTACTAATTGCATGTTAAACGAACCTCGATATTTGTAGACAGTTTGTTTTCATAGTGCTACTTTTGGAATCACTGTGTTTGCGATATTGAATAAATGTAATACACTTAGGCAGATTCTATTTTGAGAAAGTTTGTCAGTTTGCATGCAAAATGTCTGGGTTTTTTTTCTGGCACTGCAGTTTTCTCGACTCTTCTTGAACTGACCATCTGATTCTTGACTTTGGCATTAAAAATATCATTAATCCAATCTAATCTCTAATGGAATTATAGGATTTGCCTTTTTACAACAGATCAAATATTTTTGGACCTACCATTACCATACATACATCTAGTATCAGCAATCAATATTTAGTTTATTGGTCAAACCTAAGAAAATAGTACATTCAAACAAGCAAGGAAATTGGTGTCATTTTTCATTTTCTGTCCTCGGGAAAGATTTCTAATTTATTTATATTATTTTCTCATTTAATTATATTTTATAAAGCACTGCCTTACAAGCCACAGTGGCACTCGCCATCTAGGTTTGAATTCTGCTGAAGAAGATATTAGTGTGAGAAAGTTTGTCAGTTCACTTTCCTAAAGTTGATGGGTTTTTTCCCATGCTTTTCTGTTTTCTCCACCCACCCAGAAATGATCACCATGATATATAAGTTCCCCTTAGGTTTAAACTCTGCTCAAAACAATCCTAGTGTAAGAAAGTTTGTTTGATCGCATGCCTTAGGTTGGTGGGTTTTTTCCAGGCACTACCAGGCTTCCACCCTAAATTGACCACCTTAGTATACATAGAAATGAAAGAAACATGACATTGACTTATAACAACCTGGTTCAGATTTGGCTGATGCATTTTTTTCCCTTTTCCCTGTTACATTTGGGGGCTTGTCCGACCCTGGGAAGCAGCTGATCTACAGGTTAGCCCAAGGTAAAAACGTAGGAATGTAGTAGACCCGGCTTGATAGGTGGCAGGGTAGCTCATTTGGTAGATCATCCCGCTAGTGTTGGGAAGGTCTGGGGTTCAAGTCCCAGTTTGGCAGCTGCATTTTTTTCCTTTCCTGTTTCCTGATTATTTCCTCGTTCCTTAGTTTGATGGGTTTTTTTCAGACACTATCAGATTTTTACCTTTAACTAACCTCCTTAGTAAAAAAAAATAAGTGAAACAACTTTGACATTGGCTTATAACACTGTTATGCCTCTCAACTCAATAGCATGTAATTATATTTCAGGCTGGTATGTTGAAGCGTTGATCTCTCTCAACTCATTAACATGTATTTATATTTTAGACTGGTTCTGTTGGAGCGTGGATGAGACCATTGGCAGGCAATAAGACATATGCAATAGCTTTGTTAAACTCGGACAATCAGGGAGTGCCAACGACAGTTAACGTGAAACTAGAAAATTTCGGATTGACACAGGAAAGCAGTTATACATTTTATGATGCTTTTGATGGAAGTAGTTTTGGCACTTTCAGTGTTAATGATACTATTAAAGTTAGAATAAATCCAACCAGTATATTTATGGTGACAGCTCGTCCAGCTAATAAAAATTATAGAAACTACAGAGAAAAATATTGAATTTTCAAGGAAATAAATTAAATTAAATTAAGTTTAATTCTGAATAATTATGTTATTTAAAAATTTAACTAACTGTAAATACTTAATCATTTGATGAATGATTGTTAGCTGAACAAATGGAACCAAAAACATTATTTTTTAAATTTTTTTTTTCAGGGAAAATCAAATTTAATAAATTTATTAATTAACTATAAACATTGCAATGCAGACATGATAAATTGTAACTTGAATGAAGTGAACTGAAAAATTGAAGATATGATATTTTTATTTTACCCTAAAGTTTCGTAATACTGGATAAATGTCAGTTATAGCTTCTAAGTATCTCCTGTTTGAAGTAGAGCATTTAAATATTAGGTGATCAGATTTTAAGCAATCTTCTGTCTGTATCTGTTATGATACTGTTATGTTGCTTTTTAAGAATTATTCTGTTATATGTTTTGGTAAATATATTTTTGTTCAATATTATCACAATATATATTGAATTAAAGTTAAGACCTTGTTTTGTACTTAAAAGGCAATTTATTTACATTATTGTTTTGTGTATTTAAAAAAACATTCCTTTCATGTTCAAAATTTATGACTCGGTATTGAATATGAAGCAAATTTTGTAATATTCAGTCATTTCATGTATGAAAAATACACCTTGACATTTTGTTGTTGTTTTACAAATGTGTAGCCTTGAATCATTAAAAATAAACAGGCTTGTATTTTTGTAGTTTAGTTTGTCAGTAATTTTTGCTCACCTGTACAATTTGAAAATATGGAGGAGCTTATGACATACCCCCATATCAACGTTAGGTGTAAGGATTTTTTTTACATGGTTTGAAGCCAGATTATGGATCACAGGGATCTCATTTCCAGGGGCTTGAAAATTTTTAAAAACCTGCTAACTACCAAACTTAAGCAAGAGAAAGTTTTTTGTTCCCTTGTAAAGTCTGTGATTTTGTCCAGGAACTCCAGTTTCCTCCACCTTCTTGAAATGACACCAAAATTAGATGAAAGTCTTCACTGGGGTGTAAAACACCCTTACTCCTTTACTTTTTTTTTTAAATTATGAACTTTATGTGCAAGCAAGCTTTGATGTTCTGATAAGTTTCCTGGCTTTTTTTTAGGGAACTTGTGACCAAAAAAGTCTAAAATGCTTCAGTTTCTCAATGCCTAGGTCCTAATTTTACTCGAGGAGATTCTAGTGTAAAAAGTGTGCAAGTCTGCTTGTGTAAGAAAATGGTTTTCTTTAGGCATTCTAGTTTCCTTCTCCATGAAAGAACTGACCCTTTTTCTAAAATATTAGTGGAAGAAAATTGACTGTGGTGTAAAATGTCATTGCTCAGCTCCATCTAACTCCTTGCCTTTCATAAAAACCTTAAACATGAATTTGTATAGAATAGTTTTGTGTGTATGTTAAGGGTGTATAACAGTGCACTTATCTAGGGAGTATGACAAGTCAAGTCATTGTTCAAAAGTGAGTACTGTAATCCTTCTATGTTGTTAGACACATTTTAATTAATTCATTTTCAAGTGTCCAGGAATTAGAGGAAATTTGAAAATTGAATATCTTGAAAAATAGGGGTGTCTAAATATTTAGAGTGACCAAGAAATAAGTGACATTTTGGAGCCATTTTGAGTCCCGGTACATGGTTCCCTCACAGTATTTTAAGACACTATCTACAGCAATATCCACAGATATAACAATTTTAATGTAAATGAAAAACAAGTAAAAATTGTCATTTGAATTAAGAGTAAGTAAAAAATTATTGAAATTTATAATTGAGGGTGTACGGAAACATGAAAGGATTACAGTAATTTGTTGTCACAAAATAGTCTTTTAAATATATAATTTTCTCAGTTTTATCTTTATTTACCTTGTCAGTTTATATATTCTTTGTTTCTTGCCAGTTTGAATATCATACCCCATTTTACCTTGCCAATTTTCATATTGTACATTTAAAGGAAAAATCAATGAATGTTCTGTAAGTTTGTTGATCAAAGATTTACGTTAACATAATGTGTGCTATAAAGTTTGTTGATCAAAGATTTACGTTAACATAATGGATATATTAACTGTGTCATGTAAACAAGATTGTTGTATGAATTATATCCTGATTACGAAAAAACTATTACATAATGCAAACATATATATGTATATTATACCTCATAAATTTGTTTTTCTAATAAATGCATTGATTTTACTCCGGGCGATATTTTGCAATATAGACCGGAGGCTCCGGGCGATATTATGTTTGCTTACGTCACACGATTGTCCTTGATGACATAATATTAGACTAAACAAAAACAGCATCTTAACCCGCTTAGTTTAACTAGTGGATTAACGCTAATACAAAGTTAGTCAGGAACGGCAACTGTAATATGTAAACAATCATCGTCATAAAGGCATTAATTAATTCCAAAAAAAAAAAAAAAAAAATACTGATGCCTATTTTGAGATGGTATCCATTCAGTATAATATAACAAATATTTCATGGGGTTGCGGGCTATATCGCAGTTTATAGACCGGGCAGGCACCCCAAAAATACAATATAGACCTCAGCTACGCTTCGGTCCATATAATATTTTCTGGGTGCCTGCCCGATCCATAAACTGCGATATAGCCCACAACCCCATGAAATTTTTGTTAAATAATTTAACTTTTACAACTCTGACGGGAAATCATAATATGTTTAATTTGTGGTGAATAAAATTAACTCAACATTTTTATTTAAATAACTTCTGTACATATATTATGATCTACATTATATGGTGAAGGATTATAATTAGTGCTGCTATAAAAATATCAATATTTCTCATGGGCATTCATTGGCATTTGTGACCATGCATTGGCATGTGTGGATATTCATTAGCATGTGTGGACATCCATTGTTATGTGTGGACATCTATTGTCATGTGTGACCATCTATTGCCATATGTGGTCATCCATTGGCATTTGTAGCCATCCATTAGCATTTGTGGACATCCATTATGTGTTGGAATCAAGTATGTTTGGCCATCATTTGGCATGTGTGGTAATCCATTGGCATGTTTGGCCATCAATCAGCATGTGTGGCCATCCATCAGCATGTGTGATATAGCATTACAATAGATCATGACTTTTCTAACCCAGTATATATAAATGTAAATATACTTGGCTTCTGTGATGTTTAATTTTACATGTAGTAGTTATTCAGGCTAGTGGCCTTTAAGCATTTGTTTTTAATGAAGATATATAACTGCTAGTCTAGACATAAACATTTGTGTATACATGGAAAAAGTAATTCAACCTCCTGCTTTTTTTTTTTTTTTTTTTTTTTTTGTTCTTTTTTTGTTTTTTTTTTTTTTTTTGTTTTGGTAACATTGTGTCAAGGTGTCCAATATGGTACTATGTGCCTCTTTGGCATTTTAAGTACTGTAAAAGCTTGATCCATTGCCACCATTTGTTTTTGACAATATATCTTATGAGTATTATAAAAAAAATTGTAGAAGAAAAGATGTGTGTGTGTGTGTGTGTGTGTGTGGTGATTAGTGAGGTTGCAAAGTTGCAAGATAGCAAATGGAGGGGCTTTAAGATTCCAAGTGTTGATTGTCTGTGTAGCAAGGTATACTGACTGCTGTTTGTCTTATAGAACAAATTATGTTTCTAAGTACCAAAAGATGATTTTGTTGTGTAAATGAGAAAATTTTCATATTTTATTAATGGTTGATTATTGTTGTTAAAAAACTCTAGGAAATGACACATGGGAAAAGTAGGTTTGGAAAATTATGGAAATATTTTGGAAAATAATTAATTTTGTCTTATTGTTATAATTGAAAAATTATCTTTGTAAAATACAATCAATTAACATAACATGAAAATTGTGTTTGTTTTTATTTTAATTTATTTATTTGTATATTTATTCTCTTATGCAGATATTGTTGTCCATTTCAGTCTTTCCATCTGTCGATTTACTTTCTGGGGTTAATAATTTGAAAAGGAAAGTCAAACCAAGGACGTACTCAATTTATGATCAGGCCTGAGTTTCACAGTCATTCACTCAACTGAGTATACACTCAACACAAACTGAGTTGATATATCAATATTATATTTAAGACATTACACAGTTAAATTCAAATATCTAATGTTATATTTAAAGTGTTTAGTGAGTTTGTTGAACAGAAGAAAATATTGTCTCGTAAAAATTAATTTTCTTAAAATACTGATGAGAGAAAAATGGGAATATCTGAGTTGAATGTACACTCAATTGAGTGAATGATTGAGAAACTGGGCCAAAACTTGGATAATTTCTCACTCAAATGTCCATCAGGCTTGACAAGTTCCAGTATGGCCTCTATGATGATACAACTTTCTGGTCCGTTTTGTGTATTTCGTAAATTCGAATTTTTGTACAACCATTTTTAATAGTAATCTGTAGTCGTATACATTTTATTTAAATCCTTTGGTTACATTGTTTTGTCACCTTTCAAAGAAAATTCTCACATACAGGCTAGTTAACTTGTAACTTGGGAACATGAAATTTTGTTCTTAAGTCTGCCAGTGTACATCAATGCATGCAATTTTAGTAGTGCAAGGGAAGAAACTTGTACTCTGGATGAAAGTCCTTTTTTCTTCCATTAAACAAAAATTAAAGTCCCACAGGATATGAAATTGAAGTTAAAACGACCAGACTTGGTTGCTGTAATGATGCATGGAGGAGTTAAAAATATATTAATAAGTTTTTTGGCAGGATACTGAAGCATATCTGTTGAGGGTTTTTAAAAGTTAAGAGTGACAACCTGAAGATGGAGGCACCCCCCCCTCCCCCCTGAAAATTTTTTTAAATAGTGTAAAATTGTTCATTCACCTGCAATTTGAGACATCAACAACAGTGACGAAATCTACAAAACATGCAACAAGAAACAATAAAAATATTATCAGATCAGTATATAATATCGGATCTACAAGTTTGTATAAGCTGCTGAAAATGTTACCAAAATTAATTATGGGCGTGTTTATAAAAATTTAGCGTGTGAGAGTGATTTACATCCCATATGCATTTAATTTGACAGGTATGCTGTGGATTAGGGTAGATAAATCTTTGACAAGGTATATGGAAACACAAAAGTAGGAATCCAATGCTCTTTACTTTCTGAGAAAGCATGAAAAATATGACTCAAAACAAAGAAATTTAAAGAAAATTTTATTACAAACACTGAAATATATAACACTTTAATAGAACAAATAGCAATATATATACATGTATATATAGATATTCAGAGTTCAAAATATAGAGATGAATAACATTAAAACTATTGCATAATACATAACAATATGGTGTGTGTGTGTTTGTGTATGCACATTCACACACTTGAATATCTGTGCACACTAGTACTTTTGTTACTTTAAAATTGACTTAAAATTTCATATGCTTCATGCTATGATAAATGCATTTAACAAGAATTCCATGGTAAGTTTTTGATAGAGTAGAAAATACATTACTTTAACATAAACTTTCATATTTTGACAAGTTGTCGTCGCCACCACCACACTGGAAAGGTAACACCTAAGTCTTGCCTTATGGCAATGCCAGGCTCGACAAAAATGTAAAGCGTCCAAGACAGAAAAATTGCTGATACATTTATATGTTTTTTCTGTGAAATGACTAATTTTACCGACCTTGAATGTGCATGTATATACAGTCAATATACATGTACACTCGTAAAGCATGTCAATCTACCTTGATAGAAAATGCCAATACTCAGTAATTACCTCAACAACTTGCATTTTTTTTTTTTTTTTTTTGAAAAAAGCCTGATTTTGTAAAGCACAATCATAAAATAGAGTTTCTATATGCTAAATTTATGTAATAAATAAGAAAATAGAATAAAGTAAATGTAATTAATAAACTTAGATCTTATCTTATAATGCGTAAGTTGAAAAGTTGAAATGAAAATATCAATGTAAGTATCTGTATTTCAAAAATTCTGAACATACTAATAAGCCTTTTTTCATGAAATATAAGGTAAAAATAAAAATATAATTATACATGTATAAATAAAACACAGATTTAAATGTCTTGCCTGGTTAGTTTTTGATTGAGTAGAAAATAAATTACTTTAACATAAACTTTCACGTTTTGACATGCAGCCGCCGACACTGAAAAAGTAACACCTAAGTCTCACCTTATGGCGATGCAACGCTTGACAAAAATTAAAATAAATATGTTTATAAAATATAGTTTCATAGCAAAACAAGAAAAGCTGATGCAGTAGTACCTTTCATTTAGATCTAAAGTATATACCGGTACATGTAATAAGTTTAATCTCATATACATATCTAGTTATTCAAAAAACAAAAACAAAAGTTGTAAGCAAATTAAATCTAAACAACACACTGGGGCTCGCCAAAAGATGACTCAACTAAGGCACTGACTTACTAATCGCAGTTCCCCTCTCATAGCTTTGATTTGAATCCCACTTGGACGAAACACTATAGTAGCTTTGTTGGCAAAATGCTCGCTTCATATGTGGAAGGTTGGAGTTCAACCCCAATTGGGTCTGACCAAGACTTGAAAATAGGCAGCAACTGTTCTTTCACCAAGCACTCAGTATTTAGAAATGGAAGTCATTGGGGTCCTTTGGAGGAGACCTTAAAAACTGATGCCTTGTGTCATGGCAGGCATAGCACCCTAAAGAACCCTTCTTTCACTTTGCCTTTAGCACACTGCAAAAGTAAAAATTTCTGCCACTTCACCTACAGCTGGTGACATCTTTATATAAGTAAAATATTCTTGACAGAGACGTAACACACCATTAAATCAACCACTAAGACTGGTCCTATTCTTAGAAATTTGTTAGTTTACTTGTCAAAGGTCAAAGGTCAGTGGTTTTCTTTTGGTACTCAAGTTTCCTCCTCAAGTTTTTTTATTTGGGCGATAACGTGGCCTCTAAAGTGCGTCTCTTAGTACCCTTCTTACTAGTTATAATCCCTATATGGATGTGTATGACAACCCTTGACAAAGAAAAAAATCCCTGACTAGTTAAAGCTCAAATATCATTGCTTGTGTGGGCAAACTTCTATTAATAAATATTTTTTATTAATCAAAAATTGTATACTTTTGGTGTATAAACTGTAACAACCCTGAAGGTAGACTAGATTTTTCTGGTAATAAAACAACAACTTCATTTGAACACAACTACATGTACATGTAACTTACTGAAACAATTTTGATGGGCACAAGCCATTACCTTTGGCAACGAAAAAAGAAAGAAAGAAAAAGCAGATGTTTAAAACCATTTGGGTCAATAAGGTCATTGGAGCCAACACTTTTTCTACACAAATTTTTGGTTCTTCATTACTTAACTGTAAAAACAGAGTGATTTTCAAAAGTTAGACTTTAAAAGTCTGTGTATATTTAGCCCCTTTTTTGAAAGCATGATTCACCATGCTTTACTGGAATGGTCCATTTTGGCTCTAATGAGTTTTACAAACATTCCGAAACATTATTCATATTTCTATTCTGTACATATTGTATCAAA
This sequence comes from Tegillarca granosa, assembly GCA_029721355.1. NCBI lineage: Eukaryota > Metazoa > Mollusca > Bivalvia > Arcoida > Arcidae > Tegillarca > Tegillarca granosa. Next base: position 8,306,590 of record CM056604.1, read on the forward strand.
CGAAACCAATCACAAATAAAATTCTTGATCTTTGAAGTCTTAAAATAAAAATAAATCTTTAAATAAAATTTAAAATCCACTCTTTGAATTGTAATTCAAAAGGTTTTGTCAATAAGAAATATATTACTTGATAGTCTAAAGTTTTGTACAGAACTATCATTTTTACTGGTTCTTAAAAGCAAACTGCTCAAAAAATATTTTGATGGGAAAAATTCAAATTAATCAATCCCATACATATGTAATGAAAACAATAAAACATTCTTCCCCAATAACAACATTTTTACAGGAGATCATCAAATTAAGCAGTTATAATAGAAAAAAAAAGAAGAAGAATAGATTGTTAAAATAATTATTCCGAAATAACATCATTTTAAAGGGAGATCATCAAACAATTCCATGTACATGAATTATGACTGTCACAACAGAAAATAATAGATTCAAATCTCATGTCATTTGTTCAGAGAAACATCAAATAAAGTGGTTTTGTATCAAAAGAAAATAAAAAAGAAGAGATGCAATTATCCCTTCCCCAAATAACATAATTTTTACAGGGAAATGTCAAACTTATCAATGTTATTATTTTTAAAAGCCATTCAGATAGCAGAAATTTTTACGATCCAACCTGTTAGACTATAAAATCACCAGTCCACAACAACTTGTATATTGTGTTCAGTTCAAATCACTTTTACCAAATATTGCAGCTGTCCATAGTACATGTATGTACATGTACAATATATAAAATTAAAAATTTTAAAAAACCAGTAAGTGATTCTTTGATAATAATATTATCTTAATCATATTTACTTTTCTTTTCTTTTCTATTTTTTTTTTTTTTTTTTTTTTTTTTTTTTTTTTTTTTTTTGGGGGGGGGGGGGGGGGGGGGGGGAATTAGAAATGTGAATATCAAATGACCTTAGACACACTTATGATCATACTCATGCATGTCCTAGAATAGTACTTCTGATAAACAATTTGAATACATATATTTCTTTTTGGAATGTTAACTAAAAGACATTGGTACTGCTGTGGCCAAAAACATATCTGTTGGATGAAGCTGTAGTACAATTCTATCTGATAATCCAAACTTCCCGAGATTCTCTCCACCAAATATATCTGTTATTAAATAGCTGTTAGCAGAGGGCAGTTTGAAATCTTTCAGGGTACAGTTGATATGCCGTGACATTCCATAGTCTGATGTGTTCAATATAGCTATAGCATAACTTCCATTTGACATTAATGGGCGTGTCCAATATTCTAAAGTACCTGTCTGTGAATGGAAAATAACAACATATTGGTTCAGAATCATCTAACAATCAAAGATATATTTAAAATAAAATATGTATATCAATTTGTGAAATTTTCCAGTTTGAGTTTGAAAAATCCCATTTTGTTCAACAGAATTTTCAATTACCATATTTGAAACTTTTAAATCTACCTAACTGGGAGATATTAAATTTGCATAAGAATGAAAACAAAACGGACACTTACCATTTATATTCCATACACACATCCCCTGTATTCCTAATGGGTCCTGGTTTGTTGCAAATACTTTTCAATGAACTTTTAATATCAAATAGTATATGTAGTTTGGATGTATGATTGTTCCTTCTTAGATCAATGGTCAAGAACAAATGAAACCTTATTTACTGTATCTTTCCAGTCCTCTGCACCCCCTAACAGGTGCTGGTTTAGGACTAGTACTTGTTTTATTAGACGGTGAGCATATCAACTCCAAGAGAGTGGACAACACATAAACACAATTTTTCCTATATATTAAAACCTGTATATAAAGATCACCAATGTGACCTAAAATATGATCTTTTAGACAGGTGATATATACATGTATGTAGATATATTAATAGTTGTAATATGAAACAAACTGACCATAAAATAGATAGTGGTCTAAATGGACATGTGGTCTTTATAAAGAGGTGGTCCCTATTGCAGGTCTCATTGTATAACATACTTGCATCCTCTGTAGCTCTATTGTGTTCTGTTTAATAGCTAATATTTGTTTTTTACACTCAATACACTTAAAGCTGCATTAAGTTTTTCAATTTTCTGAATTTTTTTGGATTTTCTAAAAATACATTTTTTTTTAAAAATAGATATCCTCTAACCATGTTCCGTGAGATTCATTTTCTAAAATTTCATTTCTTTTAGCTTTGAATAAAACAGAATCCTCTGACTGGTTGGTCAATGTTTAATGATGATTATTATGAGCTTGGAGCAATCGCAAGGATGTATGGAAATACCCGTGAATCGAAGGTGAAACATGACAAATTGCATTAATTGTCCTTAATTAATATCCTGATGTATTTGAAATGGTGTTATGTATCCCTTACTAAGTCACAAATGACCAATTCAACGAAGTTATGTGTTTAATTTATCGTATTTCACCGTTTTTAAACTTGTGTTTAAATGACCTGGGTTTTGGTTCTAATATTAGATCCCAAATGCTGTATCTCGCTGGGTAATTACTGTATTTATTCAAGCTTTTATCATTGAACCAAATGTAACATTGTTCATTAGGAATATCAAAAATTAGATTAGCACTGTTTTAATTTTTTCTTTGGAAAACTTAATGCAGCTTTAAGATGTAATAAATTATTCTAGCATTCTTTAAATGTCTCAAATCAACTGAGAATAAGCAATTGGGACAGCAATCTTGAAACTGAAAATATCTACCTATATCTATCTATATCTGTTGTAATTTTTTATCAAGTAGAAATTTCTTGACTTGTATAATAGCCTTGGAGATCAACATAAAAATGTAAAAGACACTTACCGTATCTATTCATACTTGATCCCTTGTTTCCCTTTTTTTGGCTCTTGTATAGTAACCTTGGAGATCAACATAAAAATGTAAAAGGATACTAACCGTATCTATCCTTACTTGATCCCTTGTTCTTTTTTTTGGCTCTTGTATAGTAACCTTGGAGATCAATTTTAAAATGTAAAAAGACAATTACTGTATCTATCCATACTTGATCCCTTGTTTCCCTTTTTTTGGCTCTTGTATAGTAACCTTGGAGATCAACATAAAAATGTAAAAAAGACACTTACCGTATCTTTCCTTACTTGATCCCTTGTACCCTTTTTTTGGCTCTTGTATAATAACCTTGGAGATCAAAATAAAAATGTAAAAAAAGACACTTACCGTATCTATCCATACTCGCATCCCTTGTTTCCCTAATGGATCTTGGTTAATGGCAAGTACTTGTTTATTAAGTAAAAGTTTCTTGGCTCTTGGATCAATATTTCTAAGATCAACAGACATGAATAAGGGAGATGCCATCATGGCCCACATACCCATCTGGACCTTTTGTTGGGTCTCACTCAAACCATAATCTCCTATAATTAGCTAATAAGAGAAATATATACACAATTACATGTATAGGAGAGGCATTTCAATACAAAAAGCATAAGTGAAATTAAGAGTCATAAGAATTAGAAACATTTTAACCTATTTTGTAACCCTTTGAAGTTTTATAGCATGAAACAAATTACATCTAGAAAGATAACTTGATGCCATCATTTTTTCAAAACAGGTTAATATGTGTCAATTGTTTTAAAATTTGATGACTTTAAACTTCTGGATACCTTGCTTCCAACCTAGACTGTGTAGAAATGCTGAATATTGGGCCCTATTCAAATTTGATGACTTTAAACTTCTGGATACCTTGCTTCCAACCTAGACTGTGTAGAAATGCTGAATATTGGGCCCTATTCAAATTTGATGACTTTAAACTTCTGGATACCTTGCTTCCAACCTAGACTGTGTAGAAATGCTGAATATTGGGCCCTATTCAAATTTGATGACTTTAAACTTCTGGATACCTTGCTTCCAACCTAGACTGTGTAGAAATGCTGAATATTGGGCCCAATTCCGAAGTTTAAAAATCTTTATTTTCCCAAATCTACAAAACTGTAACTTAAACATTTCTTCTTTGTATTCTCTTAAGTAGATTTTTCACAAATTTGTATGAAACAATGCTTTTTTCCCCATCAAAGATTAAGTACTAGTATTATTATCAACAGGCCTGCAGAGTGTGTGTGTGTGTGTGTGTGTGTGTGTGTGTGTGTGTGTGCGTGCATACATAAAGAGGCATACTTTACCTGATCTGGATCATTCCAATGTCCTGGTCCTGCAACTTCAGCAAAATGCTGTGTATTATTACTGTAAATTTTGATTATCTGATGGACCCGATCCCAACTGTCTGTTATATCTATAGCATTTCTCCACATATTACACATCTTGGCTGCTAGTTTAAAATTTGCCTACAATTGAAGAATACTAGTAGTACCAGTATTATGTTAAATGAAAAGTACTCCTTGTAGGTACAAAGGCAACACAATCCAGCTAAATGTGCTGGAAAGATTTTTGACTTTGACAAGGAACACATTCAGGAGCTTGTTCTTCCTTTAAAATGAAAAAAAGGAAAATAACTGTGGCTAATTCTACAGTGTCAGAGAGATAGATAGAGAGAGAGAGAGAGAGAGAGAGAGAGAGAGAGAGAGAGAGAGAGAGAGAGAGAGAGATATTAGACATATTCTTATATGGTCCAGTTTCTCTCTCTCTCTCTCTTTCTCTTATATGTCTAATATCTCTCTCTCTCTCTCTCTCTCTCTCTCTCTCTCTCTCTCTCTCTATATATATATACATTGTTGTATGTACTTACATTTTTTCCCATACAAACAGGCCAGCTACAAGCATACAGTATTGGTCTTCCTGTTTTGTTGAGAAAGGAACCCATGACACTATACCCTGCAACATAAAACTTAAATGTTAGTTTATTATAAATATTTGTATATGTCCAATCCTGCAACAATTAAATGGCTGCTTAATGATGCTACATCATTTGTAAAGCTATTTAAGACAAGATGTTGTTTTTCTTTTTAACTCAAGGATTAACGTAAACTGGTTGTAGTGCGACAGCATGGGTTTAATGCTTTTTTGGTGCCTTTGATCTGCTTTGTACTAGTACACATTTAGTTAGTGACCTTTAGTGTACTAGTACAATTAGCAGCATTGTTGCAATATTTACATTCCAAAATATTCAGTTTATTAGCTGGTACCAAGGCAACCAGCAGACACCTATGATATTGAAAAAAAAAAACACTTTTATAACTAGTATACAGTCAACTCAAACCTACAGTAGGGGCCTTGGTGGTTGAGCTGTCTTAAGCATGCACTTACAGATTACTGTGCCTCTTACCACTTTGGTTCACCATTACAATATTTCAGTTGGTAGAGTGCAAGCTTGTGTGGGAGGATTCGAATCCCATCTGGTTCTGACCAAGACTTGGAAATTAAAGGGAGGGTTCTTTAATGTCCAATGCCTGTCGTGACAACAAAATTTTGTTGACTTGGAAATTGGTAGTGACTGTTCTTTCGCAAAGCACTCTGGATTTAGAGATAAAAGTCACAAGGTCCTTCGGATGAGACCTTAAAAAATTGATGCCCCGTGTCATGGCATGCATTGCACGTTAAAGAAACATCCCTGCACATTGCCCTAAGTGCAATACAAAGGTCAAAATTTCTGCCACTTCACCTATAGCTGGTGAGGTCTCAATATAAGTGAAATATTCTTGACTGGGACATAAAATCCCATTAATCAATACTTTAGAAAGAAACAAAAAGTAAAACTAAGATAAGTTACAAGTAATTTAAACAAAAATGGATATTTTTGGGGAGGAAACTTAAGCAATAAAGGACATCAGATGAAAATGTGCAATACATTAGGAGTTGAAATGCATGTATACCTGTATTTCTTAGTAAGATCATTCTATATTTATCCTTGCTAGGATTTTCCAGCCTTGATATTATATTCTTTTTTAGTTTTTTTTTTTTTGCTTGATGAAGGTCGGTGGTTTTCTCTGGGCACTCTGGTTTCCTCAACCATCTCAAAACTGACCACTTTAATAAAAGTGAAAGAATCTTGACTGGGGCATAAAACACTATTACTCAACTCTTTTTGTTTGTATATCTCGATGAAGTCTTGATTTATTTTACCTGAAACCATATCATATCCCGTGTTGCAGCAATCTAATTTTAACATGTCCACTTCCCAATCAGCAAATGTCTGAGCATCAAGGGGTACATAGTACTGACTTCCAGGATAACCTTTACAAGTTTTTGTTCCCATGTCTTGATATATACCTAATTTTAACCCTTTACTATGTACCTAAATAAAACATAATAATTACATTTGAAAAATAATTTAATTTTTCCCCCATATTTTAACCAAAAGAAAAATTAGAAATTTATCAAAAAATCAGAATAACACATGCATGTCAAACACAAACTTACCGTCCATGTTTAAATCACAATCCCAAAATTAACAAGAGGCCCATGGGCCTTAACACTCACCTGAGGATATGGCCAAAATCATTTGCAAAATACATACAATATTATAATATACAAGTTAAAAGTTTTCAAGATTATTAACAATTTGAGTCTTTTTATGCACCTATGACCTTGATCTTTGAACGTATGACCTTGAGCCATATATCAAAATGATCGTCATATCAATACCTACAATATTCTAATATATATGCCTGTGCAAAAAGTTAATAGTTTTCAAGCTAATGCACAATTTTAGTTTTTATAAGCAAAAAATAACATTTCAGGGGCAACAACTCCTACATGCATAGTTACAAAACTTTGTACCTTTTTACATTTTGTCATGCTGAACGTTTTAACAATATTTTGATACTATAAATGTCTTAAATTTTTGAAGAAAATAGCCTAAAACTGCAAAATTACAAACTAGGTCATGACCTTGAACTTTGACCTTGACCCCATTTAAAAGATTATTTTAAGAAAAAGTCAAACTGAAAAACCCCATGTCAATATCTGTTCAAATAGTCAGGTTATAACAATTTGAAGCCATTTTACAAATTTTTTTAAATTAAACGCAAAAATGCGTAACCCATTTTTGACCCAATTTCACCAAATGAACAAACTATAGGCTTAAGACCCTAGAGAAGCCAAATATCACATCAGAATTTTCCCCCTGTTTAGCTTCACCTACAACATGTGAAATCCAAAATGGAAATGAAACATGGAACTATGAGACATCAATTGAAATAAGTAACTATGAGACATCAGTTGAAACATGGAACTATGAGACATCAATTGAAACATGGAACTTTGAGTCATCAATTGAAACATGGAACTATGAGACATCAATTGAAACATGGAACTTCGAGACATCAATTGAAACATGGAACTATGAGACATCAATTATATCTGTGTTAGTTTTAGATACAGCAAAATCATACTTATCAACAATATTGTGATGACGGCCAAAAAACTTTTTGAGGGCCTTGATTAGCCTAGACTAGCAATATCCCCAAGTCAACAATTTTAAATGTAGGCAGCTTGCTTCATTGCACCATCTTAGTCTATACCTTCATTTTAAATATAAGCAATACTTGTCAATGGAAAAACCTAAGAAGGTGCTTAACTTCCATGGAACATGATGAAATAAGTTATATATTATACTGCTCCAAACAAACATTATGGGAAATATATCACATGGCATGCTTGAGAACCTCATTAGATGCTTACACTAATGCTAAGCTTCATATCAGAAGTGTGACACTTGACTGAACTGGATAAATGATGTTATATGTCCAAATCAAGAATCTTTCACTTGTATTGAGTTGGTTAATAAATGATAGAGGAAACCAGAGTGCCCTAAGAAATCACTTACCTTAAGTAAGCAAACTGACAAAATTTCTCAAACTAGGATCTGTACAATTGAAATTCAAACCTAAGCAGTAAGAGCTGCAGTCATAAAAACATTTTAGATCATTCAGCCACCAAAGACCCTGTGACACTAGATTTTGACATTCTATAACATATTCACCAATGACTTTTAAACAAAGTTTTGCTATTATTCTAAAATATCATCTTTTAATACCTACATAATTAGCTAAAGCTTTTATCCCACTAGGAAATCTGACTGGATCTGCCTGCATTTTATTGGTTTTAGGATCCCGTTCTTTACTCATCCAGCAATCATCTATAGACACATACTCATATCCTGCATCCTTGTAACCATCGGTTACCATTATGTCAGCCATCTGCATTATCAACTTCTCACTGCAAGTAAAATATAGTAAAACCCTCATTCATTGTAACCAATTGTACAGTCAGATTTTGGCATGCAAAGGAGAAAGTACAGTTAAGTACGAGTATTTAGTATTTTATGCCAGAGTCTGTCAAAATTTGTTCATATTTCTATATCAATTTGGTCAGGTCTTGAATGGCTGAGAAAACCAAGTAAAATGAAAAGCTTTCTCACACTAGGATCTGCCTGAATTTGATTTAAACCTCAATGGTACGAGGCACTATGATCTGTAAGTGTTAATTTCAGACCAATGACTCACTGAGAAACCTGCATTATAAAGAAGATAAATGATAAAATGAGGGAAGCTTATGAAGAAAAATATTGAAGAAATAAATTCTGGGACTTGAAAAATATTGTGGCCAAAACCAGTTGGCAAAGTTATCAAATGGTAAAATGGTTTCTATGTCCCAGTCAAGAATATTTCACTTATATCAAGATGTCACCAGCTATAGGTAAAGTGGCAGAAATTTTTATCTTTGCACTGCAGTATGTTTAAGGCAATGTGCAGGAGGGGTTCTTTAATAAGCCATGCCTGTCGTAACATGGGGCATCAGTTTTTTTAATGTCTCCTCGAAAGGACCCCATGACTTTTATTTCTAAATGCTGAGTGCATGGTGAAAGAACAGTCACTACAAATTTTCAAGTCTTGGTTAGACCCAGCAGGGGTTCAAACTCTGACCTCCCACATACGAAGCGAGCACTCTACCAAATGAGCTACCATAGTTGTACATAAAAGCTATGTTTAACTGTATAAATATGCACAGTGAAACTCCTCTTAACTTAATACAATGTACTGTATTAAAATGGCACTCTATTACTATAAAATTGTTTTTAATGCCTTCCACGAAAAAGAACATCGTTTTTTAATTTAAAACGACCCATCTTGTGAACCAGTAATTTTCATTTCTTAATGTTGATTCCTTGGCAAAACAATGGTATCTTTTTCAAGTCTTGGTTAAAGACCAGAACAGGATTTGGTAAAAATTCTAACCAATTTAACTACAATGGAACCTGTGAAAACTGAACTACAGTAAGTACATATAAACTGAAAACCTGTCTAATCTGAAATACATTAGAACAGTTTGAAAACCAAGCCTTGAAAAAAAAAACAAAAAAACCTGTTTAAATGTTAACTAAACTATTTTTTAAGATACAACATTTTTATTTCTCTAAATCAACTTAAAATCTGAAAATATGTATAATCTAAACAATATCTTTGCTTTTTTTTTGTTTTTTTTTTTGTTTTGTTTTGTTTTGCTTTTTTTTTTTTTTTGTTGTTGTTGTTGATACCAACCTGACACAATAATGTGGGTCATTTACACAGTCTATATTACATCTAAATCTCTGCCACTGCATCCAACCCATAGGTGGTGTCCGAGCAAGACCATTGTCCAGTGTCCTAATGATGACTACATTCAACAAAAGAACCAACACTGCCAACTTCCAACTCATAACTGGTCAGATATCTGAATGGGTATATGTATATCGTCTTATGATAACAGCTGGTACTATAAATTATGATTAAAAAACACTTCATTTTGATACAAAGAATATTTAAAATGGGACAATTTTTTTATTTCCAAAATCTATCACAAGAGTATCCACAGTACCTTTGTTAGAATATTTATAACTATCAGGCTATTAGGTTATGTTAAATTGTTGGTTGGTTATCTGAAAATCGATCCTGGAAGGTGTTTATTCATCATTGATAAAAATTCTTAAAAGAATGCAGAGAACAAATCAAAATTTACAAAACTACTCATTTTTTCAATCTACAGAGAGAGAGAGACAGAGAGAGAGAGAGAGAGAGAGAGAGAGGGAGAGAGAATGGTTTATGTTGTCAAATTTCATTATTAGCAAGACATATAATAATTTCAACTACCTGTGTTGATTTACAATGGCAGAATGCTTTAGAAAACAAACAAATAAAACAGAAAAAGTAAAAACTCCAACAATACTTTAAAATGCAAAAATGAGTGTGCAACATCAATGTACAATTGTTAAGAAACCTACTTTACTCCCGATAACCCAGAGTTTGTGTCAGATTTCAAAAAGAACAGTTGTATTAAAATTGTTAACACAATGCATTAAGGCTAAATTATGTCTTTCACTCAAGATTGACTAGCAATCTAAAGACGTTTGAGCTTACCTAACATTCAGCTGATTCCTGTTGTGGTGTATGAATTTCCCTCATGTGAACGCGCACCTGTTATTTTTCAAAAACTAAAAAACGAAATCTAATTTCAATCACTGGAAAAATAAATCAAGAAAATGACTCGTTGTTTAATAACCTGTAAATGAATTTTTCTGATAAAATAAATATTAAATATTTCCAATTACTTGAATAATAAAAATTGGAGGAAAAACATAGGCTTTTATCGGTTTTAACTTTTGAGTTACCCCCCTTGTGAGTTTAACCTCAGATGACCCGAAAAAGTGTAATTTGATAGACCAAGATGGGTAACTAACAATTAATGAAAGTTCTACAGCTAACCTTAAAATTTTTGAGCACGATGGATATTTTTGTGACGTTTTAGACAGGTAAAATAATTGTATGATTTACCGGTAATATCAAGAAATGAG